>JAUZNJ010036904.1:0-11676 GCA_034780135.1 Jordanella pulchra
ACACAGCCAAGCAGACGAGCTCCAAGCCAGCTCCCGTGTCACAGGATGAAAGAGAACATATCCAGTTAGTCACAGTATACATACATATTGTCTCCACTTTTACCTCTAATTTAGCCCTGCTGCACAGGAGGAAGCATGATTTTAATCAGCTTATGGGTAGCATGAGATAATGCAGATAATTTTGTTTTTAGGAACACTGGCACTCTGCAGAGGGTGCAATATTGTGCAGTTATTTCAACCCATCACATAATTCAGTGGAGTTATCTGAGATTATGAGATCAGCAAGAATCATGCGAAAAAAAAGCCAGAATTTTTGTCATATAATTAAGATCAATGACCTGCGACTAATAACAATAGATTTAAAATTAAAAAGGTTAAGGTTTGTTTTTGGATACAATCACTACAAAACCAAAAATATTTGCTCAAGAAAAAAATGAACATCTCTCCAGTCTCTCATGGTGCCCCCTGTCTCTTACCTGCCAGTAGTCTGTTTTGTTTTGCCTCATACCTGTGTTTGGAAAAGGCATCAAAAGTCGGGTGCAGGAAGGAGAAAGAAGAGACACAGTGATGAATGGAGAACGGCTTGGTAACGTAAATGTAAAACAAAAAAAAGGAGTGTAAAATTTGTTTTGATCCACGATTAACGCACATAATGCCGTACTGTTTAAAATTTGTCTGCTTTCTGAAAAAGTCAGGTAGAGAGGTTCACTCTGTGTACCGGCTCCTCCTTTCCTACTTAGCACACCCAGACCAGCTGCAGACAGTTGTCAAAGATTAACACACAGCTGGTCAGCACAAGGGGTGAACAAAAAGGAGAAGAACAGGATAATTTGGATTTTCTTTTTACTGTTGTAGACAAAGCATTATTTCCTATGCAGTCATTTACTGCAAAAGTAACCATACAATTCTTTGGACAAATAAAAAAACATGTAAAATGATAAATGCAAAGGCAGAAGTCTTGAGAAATGATCACGTTCATCCTACTAAATCTGTGCAACTTCAACAGGATTAAGTCTGATCAGCAATGTCAAAGTCTGTTAATGTAAGCTAATATGTAGAGGTTTCACAGACTCTGAGGATGTTTGGTTTTAATAATCGTTCTCATAAAAACTGAACTTCTCTGTGAGGTTAAAACCTGTTAAATGTTTGACATCAAACCGTACATGTGAAAATGGAAATAAAAAAAGAAGAAAGAAAAAATGTGTGTTGTTTTAGCAGCTCTTTATAGGATGAGTTCTAGTTCTGCATTTGCTAATTTAGCATTTCATTCATTGTGCTTCATTGATTTCTCATTTCAATCCCTCTTACAACCTGTTTTCTTTGTTAATTTTTCCACTATAAATGTTAAACATAGTTATCTGGTGTGGAAGCATTTACCTCAGAGTTTGTCAGACCTTTTGTTAAGATAACTTTTATAGATTTTTTGTATATTGGATATTGAGAACAAAACATTCTCTTAGAAGTAAATACAAATTTAGAAATAAACCTCCCATTAATATGTTGCCCATAGTTAAACAAATAACTATCAACTTCCTTGCATTTGAACATGAGGTGATATACCAAGTTACAGGTGTTTATTAGGTTGCATAGCTTTGTCTACAGTGTGCAGAGGGTTTGGAGGTGAATGGGTGATTCATCATGTGGGCACCACAAAGCATTTGGCTGAGGACTCTTAAATAGCCTTCACGCCACAGAATAACAGTAAAAGGAAAAAAACAGAATCCATCCATCTGCTGGTTCCAACACCATAAAAAACCCTCAAACCGTATTCAAAAAAGTTTTTCATCTGTGTTTAGTCACTTTTGTTTACCATAAGGCATGCATGCAGAAAACCAAAGCACTGATGAATTTAAAGGAATCCAGAATGAACCAGAAGGTGACATCATGGGGAATCCATTTTTTTTACCATCCCTCTCATCTATGTGACTAACATCAATGTTTTACATTTTGGCCATATAAACACAAAGAAATGTTACCACCACTATTAATCAGGTAAAATACATCAGCCTGGGAAAGAAAATTTGCAAAAACATTTAAAAAAGCTGGTTTAGTGTTTTCATCCTGTCTCTTTGGTTGTATTTTTAAGTACATCCACCAAGGCCATTCTTTATTCACCAGCTCAGAGCCAAAAACAACCTGCTTCCAGTATAGATGGTTTCTCCTCCAGTACCAGTGAGGATTGGGTTCAGAGGTCAGCAGTCACAGGCAATCAGGAGTTGATGGAGCCTGTGTAATACCAGACAAATGGCTAGAACAAAGCCAAGGCCGCCGCCTGTGTGTGTTTCTACGTGTTACTGCAGCAGACCCTTATTGTTTGCAACCTTACCCACTGTAACAGGATTAATTCTTGTTTGTTTCAGAGCATTTGACCTTGCTAATGGTTCCTTTATCCATACTTCTGCAAACCTCACCAAAAACAAGATGAATTACTCTTTTTTTTTCAAGCCCTCCAATGACACATTTCCAATCCTTTTATCTCAGCAGTGAGGTGTAACACTTCTCATCCTCTGCTACAGTCCGCAGGCTAATCCAGCCCGGTCTTATTGTCTTCTAGATTCGCTGAGCCCAAACACCGAGATTCATGACAGCTTGTGGGAAGCACCACCTAGGCAAGCTGCCGAATTGTGACTCGGAGCGGGACGAGCTGAGGAGGGGTTCAAACATATCAAAGCTGTTCCAAATGCACTGATCCCCCATGCTTTAACTCACTCTTACATCATCATAAAACATCATCCAATTTACGAGCACTTCCACAGAGGAACCATAACACATTTGCATAATGCAGTGCCTCCGCTATGTTAATTCAGCCATGTAAAAGGACTCCTCTTTTGTGTTTAGACTTATCCTGTCTCCTCACTCTGTCCTTAGTGTGTGCATGAGTGCATCACACCATGCAAACATGTCGAGAGCTGTGAAGGATTATGGAGGTAAATGAGGCTCTCCGAAGCCCTTCAAGCTTTTCCTGATAGTAAGTTATACCACAGGGCATCGCAGAAGAAGCGGTAGAAATACATTACTGCTAAAATCTCATTGCTTCTCTCCACTGAGGGGTAGGCTGCACAACGAGGGGAGGATGTGAGGGCGAGGAAGGTGGAGAGTGAAAGTAAGGGGGTTACAGCATTTTTATCGTCTTCACTGACACATATGATTTCTTTTTAATTTTCCATTGGTGTGAAATATAGAGTATGGTTTGATTAAATTCATCCATGGATGGATTCAGATGCAAAGCTACACACACACACTGACTGCACAGGCTTCTCCAGAGAATTTGTTGGCAGGTATATGTTGAAAGGTTAACGTGCCTTCAGACTTTCTGATGCTGTTTCAGCACTGATATGACATATCTGCATCAGACATATCTGCATTCTTATTACAACAGAAATAAAATGCTGTGATTGGACCTCCATGTTATAAAGCTTACTATCTTGTTCTTTTGTCCTGAGGAAATTCTGGTATAGCTTAGACTGGTATTGTGGTTCTTTATCTTGCTGTAAGATAATAAGGTTGTCTGCAGTAACCCATTAGTTTTTAGGTGCATACCAGAAAGTACTGCATGGTGCAGCAGAGTACTGTGGTAGCCGTTTTGGTTTGGATGCCTCTCATTTTGTACAAGTCACTATCCCTTGATCCTGCAGAACTGCTCCAGGCTGTCCCACTTCCATGTTCCATGTACGCCATGTTTGACACTTGGTGTTAAGAAATGTGAAACTAACCCTTTGTCAACTCTACAGCACACAAATGTCATATGAGATGTATTGTATGAAATATTTCATTTTTTGATTCATTAATTCATAATGCTTTCCTCCAGTCATCTGTTGCCCAGGCAAACCTCTTGTCTTGTTCTAGTGTAATAGCAATGGCTTCCTTGCTGCAATTTGCCCTGCCAAACCTGCAGCTCCAAGTCTTCTCTTTACAGGTAAAAGTGAGACCCACTTACAAAAACTACTGCTAAGCATTGCTTAAAACTGTTCTCCTGACAGCCATCTGTCACAGAAGCTGTAACTCTCAGAAACTTCTATTTAGATCTGACTGTGGGTCTGCCAGACCTCCAGTCAAAATGTCATCCAGCTTCAGATTGCCTTTTAATTTTAAGAAAAACTGTATTTGCTGAAACTTTGACTTTCTTTGCGGTTCTTTAGAAGAAAAGACTACACCTATAAGTGTTATGATAGCCTGCCTCTCTTCCATTGTTAAGGGCCCGTTTTTCAGCATCTTTGTAGCAACACACTACTTTCTCACTTATAATACTGTCAAACTGATGCTCACAAGGGTATGGTACCACATTGTGTTCCAACACTGCTTTTTCCCACCATGTTAGTGTTGTGAATGGTGGAAACAGCCACCCCTGAAATTACATTTTTGGGTGTTAACATTTGGATGTATCTAAAAAATATATATCCTGGTTATATCTGGTTTTAGGCAATTCAGGCTTCTGTCTGTGATTTGCAGCTTGAACCTTAGGGATATTAAGGAAATAAAAACTGTTGTTATTCATGCGCCTCTTAAACTTAAAGAGGAGATTTTTTTGTAATTTTTTTTAGACTAACTAAGTAACCTATTTTGCATACATGTACTGCTTTTTGTTCATTTTATTCAATAATTTATTTTTCTGTCTAAATTATGTTATTGCCATCCAGTGGCTCATAAAAATGTATTTTCCTGCAATAAAAAATGCCCAATTTTAAAGTGTTCACTAAATGTATTTAAGTTTTTTTATAATTAGTATACAATTAAACACATCATCCAAAATTGTACAACATCAGTTCAAAGGTACCATATACACACATTTAAAGAAACCCAAGTGAGTAAATCGAGTTACTGCGTTGATGTGTAGCGTTCACTCCTCGTGGATATACCAACAGTGGTCAGTTACTTTCATTGTTTAAGTGACTTTGCAGCAAAACCTTATAGTGAACATGCAGGTAGCAACAGTGGAAAGGAAACCTTTCCTTTAACAGGAAGAAACCTCCAGCAGGCTCAGTGTGAAAGACCCAGAACAACCACAGGGTTTAAGCTGACAGAGCACACACTCAAAACAAACACAGAAGCAATGATTACCCAGTTCTTTCTATTGGAGAGAACAATGAAAAGTTAATTGCAGTGGTTCCTTTAATGAACTTATTTACTAAGAGAAGCTCTGAGAGTAAAAGCTCATCCAACAGCTATTTCTAGCTGAGAAATGGCCTTAACCACTAAAAGTTTTACCTGCTTTGAAATGATGCCATACATATATTAATTTTAAACATTAAAGGGTTTCCGACTTTGGGATTAAATGTGCCATCAAACTTTGAACCCTGAGCATTTTGGTTAGTTTTTTTTTTTTTTTAATGTCTGTATTCTTGTTTAAGCAAAATATTTGCTTTGAGTTTGAGTTTACAAGATTTTGTTCCACCCTTATGCCATTTAAAAGGGACAGCTACAAGTTTAACTCCTCCTGGCCAGTAAGTGGTGCGCTCGCGCTCACCCATTCTACTTCTGTACTTTTTTCCAACCAGTTTTCAGTTCTAGCTAATGTTAATGCTAAACAAAAGAAACACAACTTGTCAGTTCAGAAAAAAATTTCTAGACTATTTGCTTACTTAAGGATCACTATACAATATTTTCGATCTTTGTACTCTGCTACAGCTCAAACTGTACGACAAAACCACAGAGTTTAAAAGTTCACAACTCACAACATATGTTCTTACGCTGTACAGCCCGATGCTGATGCGATCTAACTGCTCACACTCTATGTCCAAAAATCACACATTGGAAACAGTGACGAGAGATGCCGCCAGTCGCACTCGTCAATCTTGTCATTCCTATGTTTTTATCAGATAAGAAGAAGAAGGCCTTTATCTAAGGCCTGAAATGCATCACCATTAAAACCTTTTATTTAAGTAATGAACAGAAGAAACCTTAAAATAATTTTCCATCTTCGTACATGAATCCATCAAATGAATTTAACCAGAACTGTTCAGTTATGTGTTATTTAGGTTGTTACTTGTTACAGGGGTTTGTAAAAATCATTTTAATCATATGTTTCTTAGTTTCTCATAATAGCTTGCTTTTAATTTTCTCCCATTTCCCTCCAATTATCCGAGTCTTTTCTAAACTAATGTAGAATGTTTGCAGAATTCCATCTGTATTTAGACTCAACATCAACACACAAATTAATTTCATTAGTCAGACCTTATAAAAAGCGAGGAGTTAGAGAAATAGGTGTCTGAGTCTACCTTATGTCTGCTGACAGTTTTATGTTCTGAGCATCCCCTGAATAAAAGCAATATCATACTAGTCAGTTATCTTTTTGTTTTTTTTGAAAAGAGTGACCCCTGGTGGAGGGTTTTTATTTTAGCATCATTTACACAACGCATAACGGCTTACAATTCAGCCAATACAATATGTCATAAAAACAGGTATATTTTTACTTTGCATCTAATAAAATCCAATATTAACTAACAATTATTAAAAAAGTCAACAAATACACATTAACTTTTTAATTCTTCAGCAGATAGCATTGCTATTTGTAAAACCGGCACTTTCTCTCTCATTGAAGGTAAAAAATTGCTTGAATTATACATTTTTTTAACTGTTCACAAATTAACTGTTCACACGATGTCATGACAGATAGTTTAAGTTAACCTTCCTCACTAAAGAACTGTAGCCTAGTGCCATTTGCTCAGAAATGCGTGGAATTATAGCTATGACTTTTTTTCTTCTTCTTTTTGGCAAATTTGATTTCTGTCCTTTTGCAGTAAAAATAGGAAATTTATCTTCTCAAATTTACTCTAACATTCTTTCCTCCAGAAGCACAGCCCGGATTCTAAGGTTTAATTTGTTTGTCCTTAACTTAATTCATTGATCACTACCAAAAAATTGTCCATCATAAATTTCTAGTTCTTTAAATGTGATGGACTAACATGTCAATAACATAAACATAATCTATTAGGTATTTCAGGGTTGCTAAATCAAATTTTGCCATTTAAGCCACTAGTTTAAGTCAACTTTTAATAATGGATTATTGGACTAAAAAAATGTACTATTGTCACTGCATTTCATATAAAAAACTAGATAGAATTTGGCACAATTTACCATTATTTTCTATTTTGCAGAGTTTATTAAATTTGCAAAGTTTTGTAATGAAAGAAGTAAAAGAACCCAATCACTGTTTGGAGCTCAAACTTAAACAGCAGAGAAATACCAGTTAAAACAATCGAACATTAAACTTTAAATGAATGAAAAAGTAATTGTTACACATTTGAATTCTAAATTACAATGCTTCTTGTAGATCACTTTCGACATAGTCTCACAGTGTCACAAATTCAAGAGTTTATCTCTAAAATGAAATGCTCTACACTCTACAATCACCTCTACATGAAAACATATACACCTTTTCAGACATAATAATTTTATTCCAGTTTTATCAAGTATGTTTCCTGGTATTACAGGACCATGGTTGGCCAAGGTAGTATCATAACAAATATGACTGAGCATTTTCAAGAGGGTCAATCATATTGTCCCTTTAGCAGCGCGCTGTGTTGCTGCTGTTGTGGATGCCATCCCACTAGCACTATAGACTTCGGAGGCCTTTCCACCTCCCCAGAGGTTGACAGAAGTGTAACTAAGATGGTGACTTGGGGTATTGTTGCTGCATGCAGCTTGGGGTGCTGGATCACAAGCTGCTTTTGGAACTGCACTGATGAAACGGTTATATTCACAGATAAAAAATATAAACAAATATGCATTAATGTCACAAACTCTATTTCAGAAAACTGGATATGAATGTATCCATTTGTAATTCCCCAAACACCACAGCAAAACAAAATACGATGAATAACGGTGCCTATAGTAAACCAAAGCCAATAGCATTCCTATGAAGTATGTGTATTCAGTCTCATATGACTGCAGAAAGGGCAGAAGGAAGGACGTTGTCCTAATATATTTTTACTCCCTTTGTGTGCCACCAGTTGATTTGCTTCAGAGGAAGTCTTTTTTTTCCTGTGTTTCCTGCCCACTTGGTATTTGTAAAGAATTTTACATATAAATACTTTATTATTAACTTTTTAAAATTTTTAACAGATAATTTTTCAAAAAATAGTCAAGTACCATATATATTTACCAAGAATTTTACACCACAATCAACAATACATAAAACTAAACAACTTCCTGATACTTCAGTAAAACTGCTTATTAAAATAGAAGATCCATAATCTTCTGGTCAGTGACCTGCTGAAACAGCTCTCTTCTTTTGCAAGTTCCCAGGCAAAGACTTCTTCCCTAACTTTTTAGCCTTTGGTTTCTCTTACTAAAATCCAGACGCAAAAGGAACAATTAAAGGACGAAAGGCACCTTTAATAGAGGCAGCATTGCAGATACTCCATTATAAACCTGTGAGAGTATCCGTATGACATGACGGAGTACAGCTGCGTGCTATTTGCACTAGTTACTAGTAGTAGTCAGGGCAACTCATCCTGCGGTAGTAAATTCAACTTCACATAATCAGTTACAGCACACACTATGAAGGCAAAATCGTGTTCTGATACATAATTGCTGTTGTCTAAATTAGCTGTTATTATGATTGGTTATTATGAAATAAATTAGAAATGAGCAAAGTAAACATGTTGGTCCTTTTATACTAAAGCCCTAAAACAGAAAATGCCGTTTTTCCATTTTGACTGGAGTGATAAGATCGGATAACCTGCAAGATCGGATCAGTTGTGCAAGTTTTTGACCTGTCATGCGGTGCAGTAGAGGAGAGGAGTTAGTTCCACAGCAAAAAGTTATGTGATTGCATGAACTCAAACTAGCCCGTAATATGTAGACTTGCATACATGTTTGAAACAATGATATTACACACAAGATCCCTCATTAATATTACAGTTGTACTGAAAACAATATGACTTTATAAACGTGGGCTATAATGATTACTGAGTGTTTTCTCAGAGCCTGCAGGAGTCTGCAACACTGCAGCTCTCATCAGTAGGCCTAATTGAAGCCTGAGGTAATTTATTCAAGCAGATTTAAGTCAGTGTGGTGTTCTTTAAATGTTATTATGAAATTTTGCCCAAAATGTAGAGTAAACTCTGCCCTAAATGCTCAGAAAGTTTGTGACTTGTTGATCTTTGCAGTGCGGCAAAACATCGCATGATGATAATATTGTATATTCTGCAAAAGATTGTGTGGTTCAAGTTTATACTTTGCCGTTTTTGATGGAGTGATCCAACATTTTGGGGGGGGGGGGTGAAAAATGCAGAGAAGTCATTCAATTTAAAGTGTATGTCTTTCATCTTTATTGTCTTTCATTCATCTATTTTGAGGTTAATAATATTTTGTTTGAGCTAATGACTGATTTCAGCCACCCGTTGATACTGTACAAAAGTAGAAAAAAACTAGTGAATTTCTACAATGCATCTCATATGACATTTTTATCATTATTGTTAACCTTTTTTGTTTTTACCATCACAATTAATTTAATTTATTGTTTTAAGGATAAACATCTTAGTGAAGGTTTATGCTGAAAATCTTTAAAGTATTGCTTGGATTGTAAAAATATTAAAGAAAAGTGCCTTGAGATGACATATGTTGTTGAGCTATATAAATAAACTGAAATGAGTTGAATTTAAATGAAATCCAAAACAAATTATGTTTCTTCTGCTTCTGCTGGAAGCCTAAAAATGGGTTTTTGATTTTTTCTCTTACACAGTGCATAATTATTACACACTGCATGGTCAATATGGCATCTTATGCTGATGGATGTAAGCAGAACCACCAAAACACCATCCAAATGAAAGTTAAAGCCAAGTAAAGTAAATACACTAAGAAACATATTAAGTGTTTAGAATCAGAGATGCTGTATATGTGGACAAATGAAGTGTTAAAAAAAGAGCCCAGATTTTGAATTTTGAAAAGCAGGATATTTTGCGTTGTGTGAACTTGTTGCATCATAATTTCTTCATAAAGGAATCAAAGCACCAACAAATCCACTACCATCTAAAATTAATATTCCCTAAGGGAAGGGTGTGCCAGCTTTGTATTTTTTTTAAAAAAAGGTTTACAAACACAGGCAGATGATGTGTTGTACCAAATCACACTGAATTTAAACATTTCATAGCCAGCAACAGCTTGTATTCTTTGTCTATTTACTTTTCCCTTGGACCCTCTAACATTGAAATGCATAACATGTATTTTTTAAAATTAATTAAGATGTGAAATAGATCCTTAAGCTCTAATTTTAAACACTATCTACTCCATGTAATATCCCCTAAATTATTTTATGGCCTCTGTTTCGTAATTACTAATCATTTCTTTAATTACATTCTAGTTAATCAAATTAATCTTCACTTTTAAATTAATTTTGGCAATGGTGTCAGTGTGCTGCATTGCCCAGTAAAGTCCAGAAGATGGCGCAAAAAATTCACAAAGCAGAAAACATACATAATCTAATATAAGTTTACATTTTCCCAAGTATGCAAGAACACCACAACTTTTTGGCTAGCTCAGAAAGTTATCATGTCACTAAGCTAGTTATTAGTGGATAAGATATGTTTTTTTCTTCTTAATGAAAAAAGAAAATCACAGAGCTGATTAATATTTAGAGCTTTGCGTTAAAAACAGCTACTACATTTGGAATACATATTGTTCTCTGTAACATTAATCCCATAACACAGTTATGTAATAAGTTAGTAATATGGGGTAAAAACTACTTACTGAAAACTAAATACTGAAAACTAAAGACACAATAAAATCGTCCCAACAAGGTTGTCTGAGAAAAATTAAGTGGAAAGTTTAAACACTGGTAAATTCTGAAATGAATGAATAAAATCTACTTTTCTATTATGTGAAAATTTTTCAATTAACAGCCAAGCCTATACACATATTCAAAGTGTTGTCAGGGTGTGTTACTATCCAGTCCAAATTTTATTGACAAAATGGGGGAGCAGAGGATGTGTGACTGAGCCTCTATCTGGCCCACTTTTGACTGAGCTAACTTGCAGTACATATTTATGTGACAAAGCCAAAACAGGCTTGCTGTCACCAGGTTTCAGGTAGAAAATTAGCCTGTGTTTGCCATGCCAATGTCCCGCTTTCCTTCGTCTCAGGGAAACAAGCTTTCAGAAGTTAAATAAAGGCTAAATAAATAAAATAAAATTGTTTCATCTTTAGATCATTTTCATTATAAAATAAGTGTGAAAGAACAAATAACGACACATTTTATTATACAGTGTTATGTGAAATGTAAAAAAAGAGCTTTATTACAGGAGTACTTTCACTACCCTTTAATAACCTGCAAAATATGTACATTTTCTGAAGTCCTGATTATGCTTGGAGTCACAGACCAGCACCCTTCAAAATGGACTACCAGCAGAACCCCCCTAAAGAGAAGAATAGAGGACTCAGAAAAAAATATCTTAACTGCAAAGTCATAATTAAAAATTTAAAAACAGATAAAATAACAACATGAAAGAAATACATATTAACAGTTCTGCATTAAATCCCAATATTGTGAAGGTTATACTTTTACAGTATTGTCAGTCTATCTGTCATTAACGGTTCTGTTAGTCTTGTTTTGGTCTTGGTTTTCTCTTTTTTCTCCTCCAACTGGCGACAGAGGTAAACAGGTGTGCGGTGTGGCTTCTGGTCCCAGGTGTTTCCCATCAGTGCTCATCATCTCCTGAGTATTTAAGCGGGCTGAAA
>JAUZNJ010036905.1:0-36125 GCA_034780135.1 Jordanella pulchra
TGATATGTTAACTGTTAGAAACTAAACACATTGTAAATCCAAGCCAAAAAAAAATCACAAGATGGAAAAGTCTATCTGTTTAATGAATAAAACATGTTCCATTTGCTGTCCTGCAAAAGCCATAACGAACCTAGATTGATTAATGTCTAATGTTTACAACCTTGATCTACTCAAGATGGCGAGTATAAAACACATGCAAACTTGAAAGCGCGTGGAAAGCTGATCACCTAACCAGGAGGCATATGCGAAATGTGTGAAATAGCAGGTGCACTCTTCAAGAATACGCACAACATACACTAATCAACAGAATATACAAAATACTGGGAGGATTGGCAAAAATAAAGTTCTTGCTATCCCAAAATGTGATTTATCAAGCCTGAGACAGCTGCTGTCACTGCTTCTATATCTAGCACATTTGAAAGTCGGGTGCAAACGAGCACGCAAAAATGTTTACTGTCATTGTTTGTTAATAACAATAACAGACTTCGCAGTTGGAATCCTCCCTGCACAAGTGGACATCTTTGGATTTAAAGATTTAAGACACATCATCTACCAAGCAATGCCATTTTTGGAGAAAAACTTCTTTTCAATACTGCATTTTTTTTGTCTAGAAGGATCATTCCAGTGCACCTTCACAGATAGTAGTATCTCGCAGAGTAGTTTTTCTCTTAAGGGAGAAAGTTCTAAGAAGTTTTGTCTTCTGCTTAGTCATTATTCCGTCTGTTTTTCATTCTTCCTCCTTTCTCTTAATGAACTGAAAATGCTAAATAAATTCTGTCTGCTCTAACAAACTTTAGCACATGCAATACAGGGTTCTCACCAGCATATTTCAGCATAATGTCACCATTACGCCAACTTTTAATAAGCATAACGGTAAATTGTGTTTTTAAACACATTAACCTCCTTACAAACAAACACGAGGGAATCCTGCGTCATTAAGACTGTCATCAGTTTACCGAGGCAAGCGATCAATCCACAGCCATCGCACCCCTGCTACGCTCATAAAAAATCCTAGCCACCTAGCCTAACCATCTAATATCTTCATTTAATGAGATGATCAGCACCATGTTTGCTTTTGTTGTCAATTGCAAATCAATTTTTGTGGGTCGTGGACAACATGGTAACTATTGCACCTGTAAACTTAAGCAACAGACAATAGGTTTAAAAAGGGTACGTTCACGCAGGTCTTAATGTTCAATTCAGGTTTTTTACTGAAATTCACTACTTTTGGCATTGGCTTTTATACTACTAATTAAATGTGACCGCTATCTGACTGTTCACTCTGAATGATTCATGACATGTAGACCGTCACAATGTGACACACTGCTTACAGAAAGAATTATGAACGTGACTGTCACTACAGCTATTAAGAACGACCATTTGCAAAGCTATCAGCCACTGTTTCTGCTGAGAAATTTCTGTGCACATGTAATGGGAGCCTTGGCAATGATATGAAAAGGTGGATAAAATGCAGCACGAAAATTTGGACGGTCAACACTCTAAATACTACATATTTAATTTAGCATATGGAAGTGGCTCAAATCAGATTTTTTTAAGTGGGTGAAAAGATCGGAATCAGGCTGTTAAGAAGATGGATATGAGTCGCATTTGAGCTAAACGATTGTATTTGAGACACATTTGTCTGCTGTGGGAAAAAAGCCTAAGGTTGTTACCCATAATGAAAATTCTTTATAAAGAATTCTTTAAAAATCAGGCACAAGCTCTCCTTAAAAAGACAAAAATGTTATTACAGAATGTTAAAGGAGCAATATGTAATAATGGCATCTACTGTGTCATAACAGAATGCAGCTGCACATACTTCCAGGTATGTCTCCGCTGCCTTTTAGCTGATCCCTCTTTGCAAACTATCCCAAGCTTAGTCAGATTGGACAGCATCTATAATAGCTATTTTTCATGTACTTTCAAGCCACAGAATCTTACCTGGATGTAGGTGCACTTGTCCTAAAGAGCCTATGGGACAATCAGGATTCGGTTTGCGCTATGCTTGCCTCCACAGCAAGCGTAGTGCTGCGCTCCGGCTGTTAGAACTATGCTGGTTGGAATGTTGGTCATTTACGTTGTCATCAATAGCAAATATGCTTCTGTTCCGGTCTGCCTAGGTGCATGAAACCTTCAGATCCAGGGAGCAGCTTGGGGAGCTCAGGTTTGTGAAACAGCAACCGTTTCTAGGTCTATTTTCAACTAAATGTGGAACAGTTGGACAGTTTGCAATGGAGAGTTGAACCAACACAAATTGGACGCACAAAATACTATTTTCTTCTCCATTTAGCTCTCTGATCTCCCGTCTAATGAAACGGTTTCCACTGACCTTGCGTCTGTGCACGCTGGTCAAAGTTCAGCATAACAGCATAGCTGAACTTTGACTGCGGCATGTGCAGGAGCTCCCTCGCGTTACTCTTGCGCTTTGCTCACTCTTGCACATTGCATGCCAGTAAAATCGGTTGGTTTTGATGTGTAGAGGTGTGAGCTAAAAAAGGCCTAACCCTAACCTAACCCTAGCCCTAACAAGACAATTAATGGGAAAAAAATACCATTTACACTGGTTTTAACAATTTTTCAATAGAGATTAGAAAACTATAGCCACGAATTAATAAAAAGATTGAACATTTGTTTGAGATCATTTATGCCATCATTATTTAAATATTACATGATCTTATCAGCCACATTGTTATACATGAACTGATGACAGATTGGGTCAGAAGTCTGTGACACTGGAATGAGAGCTGAAATGCTTGTGAACCACTGAGCTAAAAAGAATTTAAATGATAATTCCAGCATTTTAAAGTTATTTCCCCCTTTTAAAAAAGGATAGAAGACAGAATGAAAAAAAAAAAATTGCTTGATGCAGACATTTTACAGATTTCACTCCGCTGTAATACAAACTCTGACATGTTGATGCAGCGCAGCCAACAGTAGCTTGAGTTACACTAAATTTAAACTAGACAGATGCCTTGCATAGTTACTCATGCCTCACCCTAGGAAACAAACGTCTCATTCATCCCACTGGGTGCCGGGACCCCCTCATTTCAACCGGGTTAGGGGGCACCCAACATGATGATCTTACTCTAGATATGGAGCATATACTGTTCAACCTTTGACCCCGAAAGCCCACATTTTAACTCATGTTTGAAATTCTAGGATAAAAGTGAACTGTTCCACTAAAATGTACTTACCGACACGTCAAACATTTCACTGTCATTTTTTTTTTTTTTTTTTTGTCATTTTGTTTTTAAAATGATCTATATACAACTCTAAATTGTTTTAGACCTACAAGCCAAGCAAAACATAAAATACATTTGAAATTCATCTTCTAGCCTGAAGAGAATTGACTAAGAATGTGTGTTTAGGAATATTCAAACCTAAGACAGAAAACTTCAGGTTTACAAGTCAAAAAAAGGAAAACACTGTCTCTTTTTTTGCTGTTAAGTTAAAATCTGATAAGATTACAGATGATATTCAAACATGTTACACTGTAATAACAACTGTAGGCAGAAAGAAGACTATCCAGTCTCCCCTTCATAAGACCAACACCGGGTTGGAACACAGTCATGCCTTAACACTCACCTGGTGATGTGGCGCAAAGCATACTTCCACTATTCTCCTCCTCACAATAAAACAGCAAGGAGTAGAAACTTGCTGGGAAAACAAGGATTCTCCTGCTTCAAGTACAAAGTCGTCACTAGAACCTGCCGCCTGCCCTCTGCCACTCTCTTTGGGAGCTCAAAATAGTCCACCATGAGAGCGATGTAATTTCAGTCTTTCCCACGACAAGGACTAGAAGGATCGTGCTCTTGGCTCACAGGAGTAGAGCAATGACAATAACAGGCACAAGGGCAAAGGTGCTTTGTCCACCACTTGCGCTGAGTTTAAGCATTTCATTGCAATAAAATCATCTGCTTGCTGGTTCTTTTCATCTAAGCGTGCTGGCAAACACAAAGAAAAAAAAAAAGGGCACACAGCTAAATAAGCGTGGCGAATCAAACCTGACTAGACACTAAGTGGTTGTGGTGACTTCTGGCATCTGGATATTTCATTAGCTTAGATCAGTCTCTCTGATGTCACTCGTGGTTTCTTTTATATCCTGAGAGAGCCGTAAGAGGAAAGAAGCCTGAGGCGTCCTGCGGGCAGGTCTGCAACTCTGCTTGTTGTCGTAAAAAAAAACAATTGACAAAATAAAAAATTGAGAAATCCTCCAGTATGTGAGCCAAAAAAAGTTATTCAGCAAAATACATGAAATCAGAAGAAAGACAGATATGGCTATTCCATAAGAACAAAAGTGCAGTCTGTCTCCTTATCACCAGCTAGACATGCTGTGCCCCCTTTTTTTCTATCACTCCACCCTACCATCTGAATCCCACATGGTACGAACAGGCAGAAAGCCAGACACCTCTACACCGGATCTACAACCCTGACACCTATAAACGGCACTGCTGGGCCCCTCCTTTATTTATTTCTAACCCCCAATTATGCCACCACAAAAACCTGTTCTGCTTTTTCCACGTTTCTCTGCTAAAGCACTGAGATACTTATATTTTACCCTCTACAAAAAAAAACAAAAAGAAACTGTGAGTCTAAATTAGCAGCAACAATAAAATGAAAAAAAACAAGACTTCTGAAGTATTTTCTGTAACCTAGAGGGCATCCATAGATTACCTGCCAGATAGTGTAAAGGAAAAGGAAGCAACTTTGAAGCCATTGTCTGTAGTAGCCAAAAATGTCACTCATTAGTTGTCAGAGCCGCCACATTCAGTCGCATTTGTTTCACAATGACAGAGAGCAGAACATCACAAAGTGAAGAGCCCTCAAGTGACACTGATTTTGACATAGTTAGTCATCTATCATCTAAAATGACTCACATAACACGTGGTTTCATTCATCAAGCTAGACAACACTGGGTAATTTTATTTGGACTCTGTTTTTAACATAAAGGAATTCTATGCTATACACTCATGTATGAGATGAGATTTACATAAACATGAAATAACTACACTTTTACTATTCTTTGAGATTTTTTTTTCCTAGTTCAACTGCAAAAAAACAAGCACTATCCACAATAATTATACCACTGTATCGTTTCCACATTAACACAGTCTGGCTACTCCTGATGCTACTTCTAAAGGTAGCCTTGTACGATCAAACTATATGAGAATTTGTTAACAATAAACTTGATCTTTGTAAGTTTAATATTTCCCGGGTTCTACAATCTTTGTTCTGAACTCCTATGTCTTCCACGTACATAGAGCACATGAATAAATATGGAAGGGGTTTTACAGTATGTACTCATCTGTTCTGGAACTAAGCAGGCAGTCACATGTCCTGTCACCTAAATACAGATTGAAGAAACAGATAAAATCCCTGACAAGCAGAGTGGCTATATGTTTCAGTAGTTAATATCTCTTTTTAAAAAAACACCAAATGCCAAAAAAAACAGAGTCTGAAAAACCAAGTTAATTTAAAAACAATAAGAGAGCCAATATTGAACTAACCCCATGACTTTGTAGATTTCACAATCCTTGGTTTGTAATGCTGTATTCATAATGAATTTCTGTTCAGTATAAGGCGATAGCATTATGTAGGATCTACTGAAGTCTAACGTTGAGAGAATAATTAACATTTGGTGTTTGTACAACTCAAATAAGAGATGTGGTCTTTAAATAGCCACTTTAATGACTTGGAACCCCCCATTTAAAGCTGATAAAATGCATCTTTATTCAGCAATGTATAACATTTCTATTAAGACTGTGCATATTTTTCGTTCAGTAACTATTTTGGGCTAAAAATTCAATAGAGCCAATGTCAAAATACAGCAGTGCTGTGCAGCATTAGAAAATCATGCAATGTATCAGTTCAGATATATGACCACTGATTGTTAAACACCTGGTAGATTACTACAAATATTAATTGGTTAATTAACAATTAATGAGTTAATAATGAATTGAGAGAAACCGTATTCAGTCTGTGAACTGATCAACCAAAAGCAGTTTCTGAATTTCCTAAAATCAAAGTATTTTCCTTGCTTACTATTGACAGTCTTGTAGTTTTTTCACTTTCTGTTGTCAAATCTACTGCAACTATTTTTTTAATCGTGTCTTGAGACAAAACTTGTTGAATTTGTGCTTTTTAAAATGAATACTGAAATTAATAAATCAAAACACATTTTTTCCCTTTTATGTGTTAAAGTCCTCAAAGAAAACAGTCAAAAGAAGAAAGTGAGAATACCAGAAACTGGTATCAGTCAGGAAATGCAACTTTGGTGCATCTCTAAAAAGGCTGTACGATATTTATCTCTTTATTTATAATAATAATATTAATAGTAATAATTCACCCACATTCTAGACTGAAGACATTAAGACAGTAGTTCAGAAATAAAGCAGGTCCAGTTCTTCCTTATTATACAGTCTTACTTATGTACCGTTTTAAATGGTGTTTCAGAAGAAGTTCTAATAAAAAAAATCTAAAAACTAAATTGATTATTTTCTGTCTATTGAGTGGCACTATTGCTACCTTATTTTATTAAAGGACACAACACTGCCTTTAGTAGGAGCAGAGCTTCAATTAAACTTCCCAATCTTGGAAGATTCAGACATTTTGTGCTGACTTTGCATTATATGACTTCTGTTTTTACAGCACAGCTTTGCAGCACTTAAAATTAGTAAGAAAAATAAAGAAGAGAAAAAAGACAACAATGGACATTTGGTACCTTTTATGTTGTTTTACTATTTCAGGGGAAATCCTTGACTGTAAATTTGGTGCTTGTAACCAGAGCAGTGGAATATTTCACCTCAAAGAACAAACAGTTTCCTGAACAACAAGAAGACAGAGCAAGACACGAATACAAGCAGACAAGAGGAAAAAAAACAAAAAAAGAACATGAAAGATAATCAGACAGGAGCCGTATACTGTGTTATACCATTACATTTTTTTTCTTTTACATTCCTAGAAATGTATTACAGAGAAATACTAAGTAAACAAAAGCTTAGGCTGAGAATTGAAGAACAAGATTCATGAAAAATAGAATATGAGAACTTATGGGAGGGGATGTATTGTGAACACAAAGATAAACACCTGGACTTTCTTAAGCAACAACTGATGAGGAGTGACTCAGGGAAATAGAAACTTCAGTTATTATCATAAGATTTCCCCTTTGGTTGCTATGGAAATGAGAATTACCTTCACAAATGGAGATTAAATCAGAAATGAGCAACTCTCCCTTTAAGCTGAACAGGTTGACCTGTTATCAATTCACACAGAAGCCCCGACTCCCACTTTCTGCCAGGGTACCGTCAGAGCAGGACCAAAAGCATATAATACATATTCCAAATGTTTTTTCCCCCCATTATCCCAATGCCAATTTAAACAGTTTTTAATCGACAGAAAAAGTTAACTTATGACTGCAAAACCAAAAACCTTATGAAGTTATTGCATTTGATTAGTTTAATGAAAACGTTATGGCAGTAGAATTAGCTTGTTCCATTTGTTTCAGCCCCCAAATAAAACAAATAAAGTATGAATTTATCCCAGACTGATAAACTGGCACAGTCCAAACAGTAGCCACATACTATAAATTTACTCACTGGGGTCAATCAAAAAGGAATTTATTAGACCAAATTAGCCACAGCTGGGTCATCAGTCGTTTTTACTCATCCTTCTCACTGCACTACCATTCTACTCACGTGTCTATCAGAAATGTTTTCCTTTTTTGTTTGTTTTTTTTAAGCGCAAGATTTGTTTAAAAATCCATGATTTCAGATTTGGCAGGATTCTTTATATATTTATTTTTTCATAAGTTGCTGAGATCCTGCAGTTCAGCACCCTGTTCTCTCTGTAAATATGTACTTCTGTACTATTTTTATGCATACTGAGTATGAAATCTACTCCATCACACTCACACTCTTCGAGCAAAAAGTGGAAATGAAATCTGTGACACCAGCATTTTTATTGTATGTTTTTGCATTTATATTGACATAACAATTTAAACATTTATGACCTACTTATTATATCTGACTTACCATGGTAAAAACACAGTTTTAATTATGGCACGTGTTTCTAAAAACAAATTAATTGGCATAAAATCAGAAGAAACAACTGCTTTCAACTAATTTCTTTAAACAAACAACTTAGTAATTCTTGGTCATAAATTTAAAAGTGTAACTCACCCCAAAATCTTCTCTTTTGCAGATACAATATATAAATTGAGTCTAAGTAGTGCTAGTTTAGTGTTAGTATGCATGTTTGTTTATTTTACACGTTCATCTTAGCGTTTAATGGTGGATATTGTTGTCGAATTTACCTGAAGGGTCATGCTAATTCTTATTTATGGTTTAGACAATACATCAAAATTGCTATGATGACTTGCAATTTATCACGATAATGATAAATGATACAATAAATGCCCACCCAGAAAGATGATATGGCTTTTAAGGTGGCAAGCTAATCTTTAACATGGTCAGTTTTAGCTATAAAACGAGTGGCCATGATATGGTGACCCCATCTAGACTCAAGCAGAAGATGTCTGTCCCTAGACCAGGCTTTTACATGACTGAGACAGAAGGGGTAAATCTACTATCTTGTCTCCGCTGTTTTCCTTCACCCTCCATTACAGCCACATGTAGTCCACAATCAATTGTCTTGACTTAAAAAGACACACAAAAAATGAGATTTTTCAACTCCTGCAAATTTCGCTACTAATGATCTATATCTTACTTTGTTACCATTTTTCACATGAAATTTCACATGAATTGAACTTTTCCTTTAACATAAATATTTAACTATGATTACCTCAAGCCTGATGCCTTCAATCAGATAGCAAGCTTCAGTACGCTTCATTCGTTCAACAGTGGTATGGGCATGTGTTGTATTTTTTTTATCGATATTCAAATTATATTGTATCGCCTGAAATATAATAAACATGTTGTGATAAAGATTTTGGTCATATCCCGTCCTAGGTGTGCTATGACAGTTCAGAAAGTTCTGTTTTAACCCGGGGGACATTTGTGGTCCACAAGCTACGTCTATAAGTTCAAAATTTAATGCTGAAAACTCTGTCTCGGATGGCTGCTCAACTAGCCAGCTGCTAACTGTGGGATGATTTTCCAGCTCTTTGAGAGCAGTAGGCTCTGTTCAGGAGGTCCATCCATGGTTAGCATCCACCTAGCAGGCGGAGAGTATCAAGCACAGCACTACAGCTAAACAACTTTTACAAAATGTCCAAAAAGATCTTATATTATAGGACATACGTACACAAAGAAAGACTGCAATGTGGAATTTTTACAGAGCCGTTGTACCACCGTCACAATCTACGATACATCAAACTTAAGCATTTAAAAAACACTGCCGCCCCCTCGCAGGAGATAGGTGAGTCTGTGGTTATTCAGCTTCTAACCATATCATGCCCTCTGTGTTGGAATATTTTATGCGAGAAAGAAAGAAAAGTAAAACCTCACCATGAAATGTGTTGTTGCACTGAGGAGCAGAAGAAATTAATCATGACCTACAAAAAAATATAATAGATATCTGCAAAAAACTCACCATTAAAGTGCATTGGGGAGTTTTAACTGAGGTAGAAGAAAGCAGCGACCAGCAGGAATCCCTGCTGGAGTCATACTAAAACCAAGGTAAACCTCTACCAGACAACATGAAAGCTGTAGGGATTGCTGTCAATGTTTACAATTTTTTTTATATGGGAAAACCCTGCAGGTTTATTCTTTTTTTATAGCTCCCATGAAGACACTTTATTTTATTTCAAAAAGGACTGTTGTTAAAGAATACTATTGGCAGAAATGATTACAATGCTATTGAGCAGGACAATATTTCAAACTCAATATATTTCGGTTTCATTAAATATTGGTGACATGACTTTTTACACACATTTCAATAAATATCAGTCTATAAATACAGCATTTGTCGCTGACTGATATTCCAGGTTTTTATGTAATTTTTGTTTTTCAAAGGTAATTATTCCTAAATGTTATGTTAGATGATTTTTATAAACGTTGCAGAATATTTATCACAAGTTTGTATAGTCATCTGTTGTGGACATTCTTGGCTAGCCTTCTAAGTCTTTTTATTTTTTTTTTCTACATCGATATCCAAATTATATCATATCAATGAAATTAAGAAAAGTATTGTGATGCTACTACTTCCACTAAAAATAACAATGCGTTTTATATATACATATACATCTGGTTTACATATCTTTAATTGCTACAATATAAAGAAAAAAATAAATAGAACTAGATAAAAGAATTAATTAGAGTTTAGAGATAAATGAGGTTGTTTTTCAAACAGGAAGGGAGTTTACCCTAAATTGGTATCTGGACTTGCATTGAATGAATAGTTAATTTGCATATTAACTGTCACAATGGGAATTTTCCTTTCAACATCATTTACTTTTGTTTTTTTGGTCTGCAATTTCTGATCTTATGTGTATCTGAAGATTTCTTATGGTATATACATGCTTGCATTTGTGCACATTACATTTACCTGTAGAGAGAAGCGCAATGATAACATTAATGCACAAACAGCGCTCTATCTGAATACTATCTGTATCAACAGATATCTATCATCCATCCCTAATTACAAACTAATTGTATGTCTATTACCTGTGTAACATTGGCCACAAAAATGAGTTAGGTCACAAAAAACTTTATCAGCTGAGTTTTATCCTAGTAGCTCCCCTTTTAAGGACAGTTTAACCTTGATGTTGATTCCAAAGCAGATCTTCTAGCATGGAACACCTGTGACATCGCAGACATGTTTGGTATCATAAGCTTACTACGATGTACAGTGAGAGCAGTGATGTTTTGCCTTCATTGTAACCTGATCATTCTTTTTGAAAAGGTATGGATGCAGAGAGAAGGTCAAAGTTTACAATAACGTAACAAGGACAAGTTCTTTGTGAACTGTAGAGCAATCGATGAGCAAAAGAGTGAATTTAAATAACAATATGAAGACACCATGAGCATCACCCTGTTCAAATTCTGTCCCACTCATTTTGTGTGTAAATACTTACACTTTGTGTAAAATAGTTTTTTTTTTGTGTAATGCAGTTGTCTTAAGTGTAGCTTTACAATCAAGGCTTTTTAGGTATTGTTGATGCACCTTTTGGCTTCTCAATTGGAGGGAAAAAAATTCAAAATTCAAACTTTAGTTTTTCAAAATTGTAATTCAGATTCACTCATCCTATTTACTGAATTAGTCTGGAAACATGAAGTTTAGTCTTTTTTATATAATTTACAAAATTACATCTCTCTCTCCATCGCTCTCTCTCTCTCTCTCTATATATATATATATATATAGAGAGAGAGAGAGAGAGGCATATATATGCAAATCTGAAAGCCAGTAATATATTTGCCACGTATCTTTGCACCTTGATGTAAATGTTCATAAAAAAACACGGAGAAATATTTTGAAGTGTTAAGTGTTATGAAAATGTATGTTAGTAAAAGTATGAATTACGTTATTAACATATTTAGCAATAGTACAATACATGAATCAAATTAATTTTATTCTTAATTTTTATTTTTTTATATTACATTTAGTAACATACGGATTGTTTCAAAATAAAATTGCAGTCATCCAAATAGGAAAAGTAATAATATATAAGAGGCGTTAAGTGATAGAAGAACATTGGTTATTTTTATCAATCATAGCATATCCCCTCCTCATTTCATGAACTCTCCTCCAAAGGTGAAGGATTTTTTTTAACAGGTTTATAGATTCAAAACCACAATCAATTTCTGGAACACCTTACCTGTGGTTTTAATTCCCTGTTATGAGAAGTCAGAGAGAGTACAGAAGTCTGATGTTTTTTATTTTTTGTGGCTGAATAGACTATGAAGCAATCTAGCGCTCTCCCTCCCCCACCTGTTGCTGTGCACCGGCACAACCCCTTTTCTCTTGCTGACAAAAAGGAAAAACCTGTCAATCCAAAAATATTTCTAAAACCAAATACTCCATGGTGAGATAACAGAAAGAGGACCACCCATCAATCCATACAATTATGCCAATCAAAACTAGGTTTTATATATATATATATAGATATATATATATATATCTATATATATATATAAAACTCTAATAACCACTGTGAATTTTAGCAGCATGATGTGGTTTTAATGAGTACATTTAGTTCATGTTACGTATTCTTCTATGCTGTTGTTGAAGTTGGCTTCAAACATCACGGTATAGATTTACAAATGGGCCATTCACAATGAAAATCAAAAACATTGCAAAAGATATGGACTTCTCCAAGTTGTAGTAGTCATTATTTTTTAATGGATAGCGTTTCCATTAAAGCTACATGAATAATTAGTTTCAAGATTGGATCAGATCTGACAAAAACTGCAAAACCCTACATAAAAAAATGCCACACTGCAAAATTTGCCCATTTATTTCCTTTGGAATCAGTAAGCGATTTTTCTAACACTTCATGATCTTTATAATTACAAGAGGTACACTGGATTTTGTTTGCTTACATATAAAAACCACAGTTCCAGTTACGATTGTTTTTAAAACACTACAACTCAATTTCTGCACGCACCCTGACTTATTTTGTAAATAGGTTTAATAAAAGTTTTGACAACATGAGCCTCTCCTACCAAGCAGAAATGTGTCACAATGACATTCAAGCTGTTCCCGCTCAGGCGTATCTCACATATGCCACAGAGCCTATGACTAAAACAGAATCTACGACTTGAAATTTAACAAGATGCAATGTTAGAGTAACATCTACATTGTCAACAGATAAAAATAAAAAAAGAACATAAGGCCACTAAGATGTCTGGTATTCTCTACTATTTGCATGTTTGTTTATACACCTGCAAAGCCAATAAACACACACAGAGGAGCACAACTGTTAGTCTTATGTTTGCAGAATAAGAGAGTAAATAAATCGTTCATGACGGATGCCAAAGTATTCCAATAATCAGAAGTTGCATGGTTTATATTCCTAAAAAACTCACTTAATAGCCCATCAATGTTTGAAGATAAAACTTGCAGTCAAAACTTTTTCAGATCAGTTTTTATAGTTTTAATAAACTATAAAAGCACTACCCACACACTGTATTAATAAAGCAGAATATGCATTGGTTAATAAACGTGCAAAGTAAGACATGGCTGCATGTGTTTATAGACTGTTAGAGGGGATATACCTCCCACGCTTTCCTCACCACTCTACATTAACGCCTGTGAAGCTAACGTCAAACTTTTGTCCTTGTGTAGCAATATCTGCTTTTTTGCTAACATCCTAACTCTGCGCAGGCAGCCAATGACAACTGGAATGTAAACAGTGGCTTCAGTTTTTATTTTTATTTTTTTAAAGGGTTAATAATATGCCTATATGCATTTAAAAAATATATCTCAAAAAACAGGATGCAGCTCAGTCTTATTCGTTTATCTTAGGCGAGAGTTGCCGGGTAAACCTAAGGCCACTAACATATGATGTTAGGATATATTGCGCCCTGAGTTTACTGTGTGCAGAGTGATAAAGGCACTGACCTGTGGGGCCTAAAGGCTGCTGCTGCCCGTCCTCTCCGAAAATCAGTCTGAAATCCAGCTCCTCATTCCCGGGGCAGTTTGCAGTAGTCATCGGGTTTGACAGCTCGGGTTTTCACCCCCCTCCGCCACTCGACCGTCGACCGCTGGGAGCAATTTGCAGACGTCCGAAAATGTCACAACATTTACCGACTGCAGCGGCGCCAAAACTTTCAACAGCTGTTCATTTAAATTTGTATTTTTTTTTTCCTCTAACCCTCACGCGCTCGTCTTTTTCAATGGGGATCCAAAACCCAGCAGCTCGCAGTTATCTTTCTAGTCCTCCTGCAGTTAACGAGCGAAATTCTGGCTTGAACTTTCAGAGCCGCCAGCCCCCTCTTGTCTCTTCTTGTCTGTTTTTTTCTTTCTTTCTTTCTTTCTTTCTTTCTATCTCCCACACAAACCCTATTAATAAAGCTGTGTTTCCCTCCTGTTTAACGCTCGCTGTAAAGCCACAGAAATTGTACGGTTCCCTCTGCCTCCTCCTGTCTGTTTCTCTCTCTCCAAAGAGCTCCTATCCCAACTTTTACTAACCCCGCGTGACAAGGCAGTTCCCGCGGTGACGTCAGCAGACACAACACAACACAGGGCACGCACACGCGCTCGATTCATCGGCCTTAATAAACGGTTAAATTAGTCAACAATTACAAAGTTAAATTCAGCTGTTTTATTTGAAAGTTGCCTTTTTGCAATACATTAAATTTGTGTAAAAACACAATAATAAATCCTTGATATACATTAATCAGGTCAAACTATATACTATTATTATTTTATAATTAAGCTATTGTAGAAAGCTGGAATACAAAAACTAATTGAAACTGTTTTGGGCACACGTTTTAATTAATTAGCTGTTCTTACCAGAATAATGCAAAATGGGAAACAAATAATAACACTGTTTTTTTTAAGTAGGTACATTGTATTGAACCCAATGATTATTTTTTTTTCTTCATGTCTGCTCCTATTTTTTTTCTAGTCATTAATTTCATATTATGAACTGAAAATAACAAACCCCCCCCACAATGGGAAATGAAAATTGTTCCTTGTCTCCAAGACACATGCACTAGCAATGTTTCACACAGGATGTCATTGTTTAGTCAATTATCAACAAGGGGATTGATTGCGATTAAAGATAATCTAGTTTTTATAAATACAGGTTTTCCCACACTCCAGACTTCTACAATAGGAGTAATTGCAATCATGAGTTTTCCCAGTTTTTGGTGACTTTCTGTATTTGACCACAAAAAAAGATTAAACTGATCACATTTCATTTCAACATGCTTTTTTATTTTTGCTGTTCTTCCTATACTACACTGGCCTTTAACCAAGTTATATTTCTTCCTATTTTTGTATCTGTTTTTACATGAATTATGTGGATAAATACCTAAATACCTAAATCCTATATATTATTTTAGATAAATTACAAATCATCATAGTAAATGGGGAGTAAAACTTTGTTTATATTCAACTTGGTTCTGTTTCTCAATTGGAGTTGTTGACTCGCATTACTTAAGACAGATTATCACCTTTTGATTACCAAGTTAGCTTCTTATTAGAGTTTATTTACTACAGTAACACACCCTATCTCTTTGCAGTAAGCTAGTAAGATAATTGAAAACACCTTCAATCTTAATTGTTATTAAAATGGTTGCAAAATGCCCCCATAACAGCAAACTTGACACTTTCTTACCACAGCAGCATTAGTTGCTGAGGAGGTCAGCATCAAAAATGAGCAGGTTCTGTATAACATGGCAAATGGACAAATGACCCAGTTGTTTAATTTTTTTGCTTTTGAAACACAACAATATTTGTGGTCACAAACATGTAAGCAGAAATATGCTTTCATTTTGATTTGCTTCTCATTTTTGAAATAGTAATAACCAAGTCACAAAGAAATACGAAATTGCTGGATTTTTCCCTAATTTTGCCTTATCCCATCACTTCACTGTCCATATGGGGAATAGATGAGAGCTTTTGATCTCTGGACACTTTGTAGCCTTCTGTCCAACCTACATTTTTATCCTTCATACTGATATTTTGTAGCCATAAAAAAATCGAACAGTTCGTTCCTAAATGTCTGCCTTTTAATTCCAGGCTACACCACATGGAGTACTTCTGATCCTGTGGGTTGGACATTTGGTGAGTGTAAAGCATCTTTTTTTTTTCAAAAGCCTAATTTTTAGCCATTTTAATTTTTTTAATTGAAGAAACTGAAATTATAAATAACTATAGATGCATAAGTTAAGAGTATGTATTCCAATTTATATTCCGAATAATATATTTGTGTTAGCGGAGGCCTAAATGTACTAAATCTGAATTTCTAGGCAGGCAGAAGAAAACTACATGAAATATTACATATCCAAAGTGCAGGTATGAAATACATTTAGGACTGTTATAAAGTGATACATGATCACAAAAAAGTTGTGTACTAAATGACCAAAACTACAAAGGTACGGTCGAGAGGCAAAATGATCAACACCTTCAGGTGTGGCACCATAGGCAATAAAAAAAAAGGTGATTTGCTCTTTGGTGAAGAAATGATTGGGACAACACCTTAGAGATGCACCAAAGAAACAGTACCTTCTAGACATAAACAGTTGTATGTTGTATCGTCTTTTTGCAAGTGTTATTGTTTGATGCTTTTCTTTGGTACTTGGAAACATTAAAATTAAAAATCAAAACAAACACTTTTGTGGACAGAAACCAAGAAAAAAGAAAAAGGACATTATTGGAGATACTGTTTTCATTATAAACCATAAAGAATTGCAGGCAAACTAGAGTAACAAAATCATGGTAAGTAATGACTAATATAATCATAAAAAAATGCGATTTTATTTAACATTGAGAATTTTCATGTGTTTATTTAATCTGTTTTCAACATGAACATCACTCCACTCTGCCATATAAGGGTTGTGATGCATTGGACTGAAGCATAATTCGCTAGCCGAAGCTAATCCCAATTTTTTTCACTTTGACAGTGATTTTAAGCTTTTTATTAGTCTCACAATAAAAAGACTAGCAACTAAATTTGAATTCCTGCTTATGTTTTTTCAACCATAAAAAATCTAGTTTTTCTTTCAGGTTTAAATCCTGTATCTTAAAAAAAATCATAACTTTTAGTTTTTTAATTTCTGGTTCTTTGATTGGAATTAAAAAAAAAAAAAAACTTGCTCCAATATGA
The DNA here is from genome assembly GCA_034780135.1 of Jordanella pulchra. Lineage (NCBI taxonomy): Eukaryota > Metazoa > Chordata > Actinopteri > Cyprinodontiformes > Cyprinodontidae > Jordanella > Jordanella pulchra. The sequence goes on from JAUZNJ010036905.1 coordinate 16,733, forward strand.
CATCTATGACTCCAAGCTTATTTGCTGCATTTAATTGGATTGGTCCTCCAATTGGCCGAAGCCATCCACCAATAGATTATGTCTGATTATGTTTGACCCTCAACCCAACCTCTTTGTCTAATCCAGGCCAGGGCAGGCAGCTGTAATGAGAAGCTCCATATTTTACCTGTATAGCCCTCCATTGTGTCAGCACCAAAAATCCTTAAGATTTTCAGTCATCATCATTTTTCAGAGATGCAGAAATAAATAAATCAAAATCATGAAGATTAAGAAAAGTTCTGCTGAATCCAAATCTCTCCCCAAATATCACTATAAAGTATATTGATTAATCTTTTTATTACCACAAACTGTGAACTATGTGAGTTTATGTTCAGTTGAATTGGATACTGTAATCATAATACAGTTGGGTAATATCCTTGTTGACTATATTTATCTCCCAGATTGCATACGTACAGTATGCTGTAAATAATGTATGGCAGCTATCATGCGTGATTAATGATTTAATCGTACCTGAAAGAAAGAGCACAGAATAAAGCAACAGTAAACCTGTCAGTGGGTTGGGTGTTTCCCTCCTTTTAAATGCTGTGCCTCTGTCCAACCCATCAATCTCCTCAGGCTAATCTTTATTGGGTAAACAGCACAGAGGGTGATCCACATTAAGGTCATAATGGGTTGCTTGCTTTGGTTGTCATCTTGGCTGACAGCAGTCGTGTTATTGAACAGTTATTTCCTGACTCCAGTCCCAACAAATAACTTGTGTTATGTACTCATCAACCCTTTAAAAACACACGTAGCTACTGCATACATTATTTAAAAACTTAATGTACTGATGCCAGTTGCACACTTGCACATAAATAGTAGTATACAGGCACTAGCTCTCTTTGTCAAGCAAGTGTGTAATGTTTTACCAAAGGTTTTTGCAACACTGATAAACATAGTTATAAACTGTTATGCAGATACTCGTAAATGCTGCTGTTCGTTTCATTTGCTACAAATCAATAACTTTTTTGTTCTTTTATGATCATCCTGTAGTAAAACCAACCATTAAGATATACTATTTATGCCCGATTATATGTAAGCTTTTAAACACAGGAAGATAGGGCAGTGCCAGTCTCAAAATTTATTGAAATTTAATGTTGGCAAGCATAGATTTTCGGTTGTTGTTTTTAAAGGTTCTGCAGACAGCACCCTCTTATTTTTTTTTCTTACACAGACGCTCTACATGTACATATGCTCGATGCATGTGGGCGTACAGACAAGCGCTCGGCTCACAATTGCACAAAGCATCAATATCACATTTCCTGTGGTCTTTATTTCCAAGCAAAAGTACAAAGTTTAACTTTTCCTTTTCAACTTACATGCAATCGTGTAGAACAATTATCTCCACATAGATGATTTGCCTCTTTGTTCTAAACATGAGCTGAGTTACAAGCAGATTGCACTTCTTCTCAATATGAACTGTAAGAGGAATCCCTTCCGAAAGTGTATTATATGCTGCAACCAGTAACCTATAGGAATGTATGATGCATCTATGTTAGGGTTGTTGTGGCTAAAAGAAATAGTATGAAATAAAAAAGAATAGGAATTTTGTCTTTGTTGTTTTTTTTTTTTAAATGCACCTGTATGGACAGTTTAAGAATACGTTTTGTGCTGTTTCATTTTTGTTCATTTATACTGCCCATCCAAGTCACCATAAACATCCTGAGCCTGATGGGATTTACATATGCAAAATAAAAAAAAACAAAGATTTAAACAAATGTGAGGGGAATATTTGACTGAGTCTCCCATGAGTTTGTTTCTTTTTTCCTTTCCCTTTCTTTCTTTTTTTTCCAACTTTTTATAAATTGTTTAATAAAGAAAGTCTTAAATAGTAAACTTAACTTTATAAATCCCGAAAGAAAAAAAATTCAGACAAAGTTTTTTTCCATTTAATTTAAATGGCAAAAATGCTTTTAAAATGCAAATTAATTATAATTTTTACAATTGCCCAACACAAAAAGGATTTTGCATTTTAAACTTTCCTCCTTAGTAAATGACAGTTCGTATATATATGTGTGTGACTGTGTGTGTCTGTGAGGGGAATGAACTCTCTCCTGTGCTGAAGTCTCCAGACCCAACCCAGTCTAATTCAAGTTGCCCGCATCTCTTATCTCCATTGATGACCTTTGAAGGGAGAAGATAAACAAAACAAATCGTGTAGGAGGCTGCAGATGTGGTTTTTGATATATTTTTTTTCTTCTTAAAAAAAAAAAGTAGAAGAAGCACACTGTCTGCCCCCACACTGGTCCTGTTTCAGAGGTGTCACTCTTTCAAGGATTGCTTGCACCCAGTGCAGAAATGCAGCGCGGCACCCTGGCAGTGTGATGCAACTTTACAAATAAATGTCAGAATATCAGGCTGTGTGGTTCTAAGGAATGCTAGTATGCTACTAGAAACGAATAGAAAAGAGTCTCCATCATCTGCTATAGGAAAAAAAGAGCTCTTAAATGTTTATAGTGAATTCTCTGATTTGTCTATAATCCAAAAGCACCCCAGGGTTTTACTTTGGACTCAATCATTTTAAGGCATCATTTGTTTTATTCCTTATTTCTTCTGTAAGACAATAAAATAAATAAAAAATGTTGAAGTTTGTAATCTCGGTTGGGTTTATTAGGATTTTTATGTTTTATGCTGCCCTCCTTTGTTTGGTATGGGTTACTGCGTGTGTGCTGAAGCACTTAAGTTAACCCAATTCATCATGAATTAAAGACAAAATCACTGGTTAAGTGAAGATTGCATATCATGGCGAACAAAAACATCGGATCTCGCCTCACACTTAAATAAATTTATGCAGAAAAGAAAACTCCATGATTTCATAAAAGTTAAACACTTTGCGATGAAATTCCAAAAGTGTGAACAACTGCATTCCACTGACATAAAATGCACCTAAAGTATGCCTGTATTTATTTTAAATTTGTAGAGAATGGGAGACGTACTTTAAGTTTCACTTTATTAGGTACATCTTACTAGTGCTGGCTTAGATGCCCTTCATTTCAGAACAACCATAAACTCTTCCTATCTTTTATTCTACAAGTTATATTCTTCACACACCTTGGTCTATATTGACATAATACCTATTAATTTGCCCTAAGTTTCTTGCTCTTTGGCAAAAGGACAGGAGGTTTCTCTTCTACTGACAGCAGGTTGTCTGCTGCTGTAGCCCCTCTGCTTCAAGATTCTACATTGTATGTCCTCAGCTTTAACCAAGCAAGGTACGCAGCATTCTGCATACCTGGCATAACACTATTATTTCTTTTGTTTTTTTATTTACTACACTTGCCTTATGTGACTTTGAAGCAATCTGAAAATGTTACTCTAACACAACAAACACAAACAAGCGTCCCTTGATTAATAGTAATGTAAATCCCCCTTTTTTACTTATATCCCTTGGTTTGAACTTCAGTAAGTTATTTTCATTAATTTCTAGAAGCATATATGCAGTGTTTTGCTGCTGTATGATTGGCCAATTTTCTTTTGTTTTGGTAAGAAGGGGTTGAAAAAGGTGCAACTATAAAGTAGTGAGCAGTAAGTACGCTGATGTTTGATTTCTCAAATAATCTGCATACTAACTGAAACCATGCACTGTCATATACACTTATCTTTATGTCAGAGTATTTATGCTTTATTAATATAAAAACAATGTTTAAAAATAACCAAATAATCCACACTTTTATTTACATATAAATCAATTGTCTCAGATTTATTATATTATTCCCCTGACTTTAAAAAAAGGGTGTGATATTTTAAAGCTTCATTTACCATACAAGACCTGGCTCACGTTTTTTTATGCTTTGTTGGGCGGCAGCTCACACCTTTGTAGGAACTACAGCTTTTGAGATATTTGTACTGGCAAACACGTGAGAGCGACTCTCTAACCAAAAGCACAAGTGATGTTCTCTAAAGCTTCATCAGATCAATCCATTCAGCACGTTAGCTGCTGTCAATGCACAATCGATGCTACAAATGTTGCTGCAAAACAGATGCAGAAAATGGTTCTAAATGAATGTGTTGCATGCATTCTTTTACTTTTTTAGAAAACTACATGATGGGAACATATATGTCAGTAGAAAAAAAAGAACACTTAGTTATGGAGAGAGTGAAACACGGCAGGAGTAGAGATTTGCGGCTCTCTTTGGAAGCTCTGTTAACGCATGCTTGGAGAGATTAGTCTTCTATTTTATGAGCTTACACACCAGAGGCAAAGCAAAAACGCAGGATTATCCTCTTAAGGACTCCAACACGTGGTGTCGTGCCAAAAAAACTTTAGTTTAGTTTTTGTTTTCCTCATGCTTCTCTTTTATTTGTGAAGATTAAATATGCTCTAACATCTAACTGAAGCATTTTTGTAAAAAGATAAATATGAAAAAAGAAAGAAACAAAAACTTTAATCCGTTTTATTTTAATGATGTTTGATCTTTGATAAAGTATGACTCAATGTCATGTGGACTTTAATTGACCACCACAGTTGTGTCAGTGACAGTCCCTTCGCTCACCCTTGTCTAATCTATTGCAGTCAGTGACATTACAGTGCTGACTCACTCGGCTGATCGGCTGATTGATTCGTCATTAATGTAGCCTACAAACCATCAGACTTCATGGGGAATGGGACGCTTGTAATTGGATGATATATTCAAGAATAAATGATCTAAATTCAGTACATAAAATCACATGTTTCAAGTCGTTATTTCTGTAAATTATAATCATTTTTTCCTTTACAGCTGATGAAAACAAAACATTTAAGATAAGAATATTTTACCATATATAAAAACATTGTGATATTAGCTTCACATTATGTTTTTTCTGTAAATTTACACACCTAAACCTTAAAGATGTTGAAGCTGTTTTTGGGGACAAATGATAGACTGTATTAAACCCTGTGAAATTAAAATGGGATGTCATTCAATTTATGTGTGTGAACATAGATGGTTGTAGACAGGAGCCAGTTTCCATGTAGAACTTATATTGGCCCCTTTATAGCCCCTGTTTTAAAAAACATACTCTACAAAATTTAAAATGTATGTATTTATTTATTTTCTTAAAATAAGGGTATTTTAACTCATTTGGAGCAGGTAGGTAAGATAATATGCAATTTGATTAAAATGATTTCAGTTTAAAATCAGACAAAAACAACTGCATTAACTTTTTTGAATTGTATAAAATCTAATGGTAATGAGCAAATATACTCTTTGCTTTCGCAAATCATCATATTTACCTGTTCAAATTGAGGCCAAATACACTGATTTTTAAGAAATGTTTTTTCTATTTTTAGATCAGACTTTGCAGTGTAATAGACTGTAACTGAATTATCCTTTGGACCAATTTCAGTTTTTGTCTTTAGAATTTACTTTAAAAGGTATTTAGAAATTAGAGAGAGCTTTAAGCTTTACCAAAACATTAGGATATAATCATTGTTTTCATATGTTAGATCAGGGCTCTGCAAACTTGGCTCTGTGGCTCACCTAGTAAATTAAACAATAATCTCTTCCCCTGTGTTTTTGTTTGTGTCTATTTTGTGTGCATGTTAGTTAGGTAGTTTGTAAACGAAGATACTTTATCAACAACGTGGGCATGAATACACATAAACAATCTTTCTATTGATTAATTCATTCATTCATTTGTTGTTTGTTTTTTTCTTGTTTTATCCTCTCTTGGTAAAGAAGAATATAATATCTGTACAAAATATTTGCAAAAATTCCCAAACAAAATTCCCTTCTATCTTATTCTTTTTTAAGAATATCTCGAAGAAAGTTGGAGGTTGTACCGGTTGTACAGGATTAATACATTTATATGTGTGTGTATGTGTGTGTGTGTGTTAATATTTCTCCCAGGAAGCTGATGTATAATTTAATCTAGTGATTTTTTTTCCCCAAAACGGTCATCTCTCTGCGACAATGACGTCATCAGTATTCGCACAGAAAGCATGGCGGCCCTCAGGGGTTGGACGGGATTCTAATCGAGCTAAATTATTTTTAAGGAATTTCATCGGCGCGTGGGTCGCTCTATCTCTCTCGTTTTTTTTTCTTTAGGTTCGTTGCAGCTGGGGGGGGGGGGGTCCAGCATCATAATGCACACTTTAAAGGTCGGCAGGTTAGCTGCGGCATCATTTCAACTCATCGGACCGGACAGGCTGTTCCGTCCTGCGACCGTCATACAGCCTTTAAGCCGTAATTTCTCTGTGAGACAGACTCTCCTCGGTCAGACTGGGCCGAACCCAGAGGACCCTCCGGTTATCCGCGTCCCTCGCTACTTACTGAAGCGCGTAGAAAACGTGAAGCAAGCCCGAGGAAAACCGAAGATCAGCACCGCCAAAGCTGGCAAACTGCTGATCCAGAGCAGGAACCCTTCCCTGAACCAGTCTGTGGGGTACATCGTGGGGAAATTCGAGCAGCCCCCCCTCTGCTCAAAGGGATGGAAACACAGTAAGTCCTTTGGTGACTACTTCACCATCAACAACACTAAAGAAGTGGCTCCTTTTATTGCAAGCAGTCAGAAGGACGCTGAGGAATCAACCACAACATTTAAGGACCTTCACATCTGCAAGGAGTTGGTGGAAACTTTAGAGAGAAACGGGATCATGCACCCCACTGTAGTTCAGCTGCAGACCATCCCAAAGGTCATGAGAGGTCACAACATCCTGTGTGCTGCAGAGACGGGCAGTGGGAAGACCCTGAGCTACCTGCTGCCTGTCATCCACAGGCTGCAGGCTGAGGTCCAAACAGAGCGCTCCAACACGACCCGAGCTCTGGTTCTGGTTCCCTCCAGAGAGCTGGCCGAGCAGGTGGCGGCTGTGTCCAGGACTCTGTGTTCTCCGCTGGGTTTATCTACACGGACCGTTGGTGGTGGGAGAGGCGTGGGTCACATTAAGATGGTCTTTAAAAAGGATCACCCAGATATCTTGGTGGCCACGCCAGGCGCCCTTGTTAAAGCCCTGCGTAGAAACTGTTTGGATTTGAGCGAGCTGAGCTTCTTTGTGGTAGACGAGGCCGACACCATGTTTGACCCCAGCTTCTCTGATTTACTGGAAGAGATTCTAACTCAGGCAGACATCGCAAGCGATCCCAGGGAGACACGGGGCCTTGGTCATAAAGCCCAGCTGCTCCTGATCGGGGCAACCTTCCCTGATGGGGTTGGAGAAGTTCTTAGCAAAGTGACAGACCTGGGCAGAATTGTTACATTGAAGAGCAAGATGCTGCACTATCTCATGCCACACGTCAAGCAGACGTTCCTGAAGGTAAAGGGTGCTGATAAAATCCTGGAGCTCTACCAAGCTCTGAAAAAGCTGCAACATGAAAGAGGAGGAGGAGCTGCTGTAGTGTTTTGCAACAAGTCTTCCACAGTCAACTGGCTGGGCTACTCTCTGGAGGAGATGGGGGTCCAGCATGCTCGACTGCAGGGGGAGATGCCTGCCGAGTTGAGGACGGGTATCTTCCATTCCTTCCAGAAGGGCACCGTGAACGTCCTCATATGCACGGACATAGCCTCACGAGGCCTGGACACTTCCAAGGTGCGCTTGGTTGTCAACTATGACTGCCCAGAATCCCACACAGACTACATCCACCGAGCAGGGAGGGTGGGGAGAGCTGGGGGGGTGGAGGACGGGGAGGTGCTCAGCTTCGTCACTCACCCTTGGGATGTGGAGCTGGTGCAGAACATTGAGGCAGCAGCTCGCAGGAGGACCACTTTGCCAGGGATGAAGTCTGAAATCCAGGAACCAAAAGCTAAAGTATAAAACATGGAATAAAGAACTTCTGATTTAATGTAATGAATAAAATATTACACTTATGGTTTGTCTTTAATTCAAAGCTATCCAAGTTGCCAGCTAATGATGTACAGCACCCCACCAACCAAGAGTTACTCATTTTTCTCACTGTCAAACATTTTCTTAAATGTTAAGAAATATTTTTCTCTCATTAGCCTTTGTTTTAATCTTATAGTGCTACAATAATTTTATATTCTGTTTCACTAACTACTGCTTGGTTAATTTAATGTTGAGTGAGTCCAAATAAGAGCAATTAGTAATAAGATCAAAGTGGGTACAGAAAGTATTCAGACCCCCCTCTTTAAATGTTGTGCTCTTTGTTTCATTGCAGACATTTGTTAAAAATAAAAAAAAAGCGCATTTTACGTCTCAGTGTTCAGTCGGCACCCTATCCTGACAGAAAACAAACCCAGAAATGCAGCAAATTTGTTAAAAGCAAAACTGCTAACGTTTGCTTTAATAAAATGAAGATGTAATTTTATGCACCTGACATAATGTTTTAGCTTTCTTTATTAGCACCAAGTACCTGCATGTAGCTTGTAGTGCATGTCTTTGACCACATGGGGGCGACATTGTTCTGTATGTTTTTTTTTATCTTTTTTTAACTAACCAGACTTATCTGGTTAGTTGTTGATATTTTTCTGGATCTGAAGTGAACCACTAAGTTTTAGGGCAAGTTTACTACTGATTTCGTTGTTTTTTGGGTGCTCACAGATGTTATGACTCTATTCCAGATTCTGTATGAATTTCATAATTTATCTTAAAGAATTTTTACTTGGACCATTGTAAGATTTAACAACCTAAATTGTGACCCTCTTGGTATAATTGAGTGGCATTTATGAAAAACAAATGGCAGTGGAGTTCCTCCATGCATGTTATTCATTGAGATTATAGCAGAAAACAACTGTTTTAGAAATAACGTTTTAACTTTTAAGTAACAACAGGCTGGTATCAGAATGTCTGGTATTTAGCTTTGGTTATCCTCCTCCAGCTTGGGGTCAACATCCTTTGGTTTTGACCCCTCCTCATTTAGAATGATGTTATTATCCAACTGTACCCTGACAACACAGACCTAGTCTCCAATTATAGCACGTGTAGCAACTGCTACCAATCCCTCAGCTTATATTTTTAACTGACCCCAGCAAAGTATTATTAAAGTGGGAAACATGTGAACATCATGTATCACACTTCCAGTCACCCTCTGATTACGGAATAGTCAGATGAAAAAGACATTACCAGATGAGGTAAAACCTACTTTGTAGTTTAAGAGTTAAACATTAAAAAGAACATAATATCACATTATAATATGTATTTGTTTACATACAACCTTTAATGCATGTGCTGTTTTCAAAGAATAGCCTATATATATTGTGGCGTTGTAATTTACAGACCAGGAAGGTTTCACACCATTTTAAGTCGAAAATACAATTTTTCCAACTGTGAATCACTGTTTAAAACAACGCAACAATGTAAAATATAACTTTTCAGTGCTGCCACAGATGAAACTGCTTCTTACTTCTCTGATGTTTGAATACAGCCTTCAGTGTAAATAATGTATATTCAAAAGGCTTATTTAAAGCTATGCAAGCTTAATCAAAATGAAGCTGACAAGATGTGCATCCATCCAAAAAGAAAATTCAGAAAATGAAAACCTTAAAAGGAATACATGAGTACATACAAATAAAAATTAACATTTCAAAAGATAGAATAAACAGAAATGTTTACATCAGCCACAAAATTGAAATTTGATTAAAAAATTTAACTGTTTCTTGCTGCAAATGGTAGAAATCATCTATTAAATAATTGCAAACACAATTCTGATTTTAATTATGGCTTATAGCTAATATCAATCCAGAATTTGGCTTCTCTTAAAGCCAGGAAGGTTATAAAAACAATACAGAATTTGAAACAGAAACATCAGCATACTGTAAAGTACATCCATACACTATGCAAGGTGTGCACTTGTTTTAGTGAATTGCTGTATCAATCCAGTGTGGCATGGGACACAGCAGAGTCCATTTCCTACCCTGGACAGAGTTCTTACTCTTGATGATTGAAAGATAAAAGGATAGGAGGTAGGAACAGTAAATACCTGATTAGTCCTGTTTACTCTTTAATGGCCTTTAGATTCAAAAGTCTCCCTAAGTTCACGTCACCCATGTGGCTTCTCTAATGTTTCATTACCTTTTTCCTTCCACCTAACTTTCCATTGGGATAAAGCACTCTGTGAGCAGTCAGCTTTTTGGGAAAAAACCTCCAGTGATTTACAGTCATTCTATAAAAATAAAAACACAAAATAAACGAGTCAGTGGCTGTCGTCTGCTTTAAACATAACTTTTCCTGTGAAGATCACCTTTCTTATTAGTCTTATAGAATATTTTTAGACAACTAACGAAATTTTTGCTAATCGGTTGATTGGTTTTTTTGATCAATCAATTAATAATCTGATGGCGAAAGGTTCCTTAAAGACTTTTGGATATGGTCTATTGATGGACAAAAAGGCTTTTCATCTTGTATGCAAAATGTTTCTATACTTTTTTTTTACAATTTTGGAATAATTACTGAGTGGGTTGGTTTTTCAGTTAAAAGCTTCTATTAAAGTCTCTATACTGAAGTTAAGGATTAATCGATTACAAATTATCATTATCATAAATTAAAAGGGATTAATTGTATTTGCCTTTTTCTTATTTTGCAGAACTGTTTTGGGGAATGTTTTATCAGCTGTTAGCCATACTTTCTATACCAACAGGGAGAAAAACTTCAATCTACTGACTTCTTATCAATCTTATAGGCTTTGTTTTAATCAAATGACTTGAATAAGCTTTCAATAAAATCTAAATTCATTGAGAGGCATCTGTAGCCCAGGTGATTTTTGTTCTGACCCATTGTGTAGTTTAAAGAGCTGCTGGACTACAAAACTCACTGGCCAGTAGTAATGACGTATTTCCTCTTTGTCCCACTCCCCATTTACACACATCACAGTGTCGCTTCGCCGCTCTCTCTCCCTCTGTAACACACACACAACACACAGAGTGTGGGGCCACTTGGAAATTTCTCTCCCGCTCAGGATATTTCAGTCTCAGCAGCAGGACTGCAGGCCGTCGGTAAATGTGCATCTTGTCGCCTGAAATGCCCCAGCAGCGCATCTGAAGGTAAGTCCATATACTACAATCCTGTAATCTGCTTATTGTGGAGCCCATCTCCCCCGCAGATCTGGGTGACCTCCTCTCTATAATATCCTAACAGCAGCCAGCGTGGGACCCAGCATGCGGATGGTTTTTTTGGGGGGGACTCTTAGTGCGTGGATGCATTTCTTTATGTTGTGTGGATTTTGTTGAAATTCGGATCTATTGTTAATTCTCCCATGAAAACAAGGTAACTTGTTTTATTCTGAGCGTTTGGTGTTTTGCAACTACTTTAAAAGCCACGGAGAGGCTTGTCCACAGCTGAGGTGTTTAAATAGAACACCATGGGGCTCCAGGTTGCGAGCTGCAGGAGCGCATATTCTCGGTGGGCGTGCAGAATTCACAGCAGCGTGGAGAGTTCTACGGAGAGGCTGGTAACGTGGGTTTAGAGACAAACCAACCTCCGCCATGTTTCCACATCAGTCAAAGCCTCCATCGATGCCACATCCAATTATTTCTAACTTTTTTTCTTTTCTATTAGCCCTGCGGATCCCCTCCATTTCTTAACAGTGACAACCCACACTGAACGCGTCTCTCGTTTGTTTAGGATCACACTTCACACAAACTTGTGTGGACGTGCCTCTGTATTTCTACAGCGCCGACGCAAATCGCTTGGTCAACGGTGTGGGTTCCCACGCATTGGTTGCCGTCCCCCCCCCGGTAAAAAAAAAAAACAAAAAAAACCGTGTCAGTGATTTCACGATCTGCGTGAGATGTGAAGCATGGCAGCTGCAGCTGCAGCAGGGAGCAGCCAGTCCGCGTTGGCCGGTTCGGTCAGTCTGGGAGCCGCTGCCACACCCCTTCATTGAAATCCGACGCGCCGATATTCAGCCTTTTATTTTATATACAGGTGATCACACGCTGGCGCTGCTGCAGGAAATCTCGTGATATCCTCAGATGTCTCACCCCCCACCACCTTTTTTTTTCTTTGCATGTGCCAAGTTGGTGCGCATGGATCAATACCCTCCCATGGCTGCTGTAGTATTTCAGCCGTGACTGGTCACATGAGATGAGGGGCAGCCTTCAATTGTCTGATGTGCAAATGAGTTTCTTTGGCACTTTAATGGCCAAAGGTAAAACCCTCCTTCACCTGCCCCCCCCTCCTTTACCGCTGGCTGCCTGGACCTTGGCTTGTCAGAAAAAGACACATGACCTTATAGGCTGCAGGCTCATTCCTGTGTTACACATCCCTCATGTATGCCCAGCCTTCACACGGTTTAGATCTTGGAGTTGGAAAAGGAGCAGCTTAAATGCTACATTTGGTGCATTTTAAACGATAGGCAATAACACTTTGCATGCAAATAATAGACGTATCCAGTTTTAGCGACTTGAGGCTGTGTTTGGTGCTGCAGCTTCAAAAGCACAAAGATCTAAATTAATTTAATTTGAGAGATAATTCATTTCTTTAAAATAATATATCCTCGTATAGATTTACCAATCACCTGTTGAACTGATTTAACTATTTCTTAGGATTGTACCTTACAGCTAAAGAAAAATAAACATTCATTTTGTCAGATAAGATGAATTACAGGCATTTTTACTATAGAAATATGAGATTTTTTTTATGGCTCGTATAATAAAAAGAGGGTGAGTTGCAGCATTGCTAAAGAAGATGGGTGTTCAGAGTTCTGCTTATGGAAAACTGAGTGGAAGGAAAAGTTAGAGAAAATGGTGCACAAACAAAATGCATGATTTGATTATCTTAGAGGATTTTGATGAAAAAGTTTTTTACAGTTTGAGGAAGATTCTCAGGTTGTGGCTGGGCTCAATCAGTCGCTTTCTTTGTCGCTTTTGTTAATCGACACCTGCTCTAGAAAGCACATCAAAAATATATTACTTGGGTTAAGAAGCCAAAGATTAGGGCCTTGAAGTCTGGATGATGTGCATGAAAGCCATGTTATCATGAGATTTTAAAGACCTTCATGCTTCCCTCTAATGATACGTTTCATGGAGATGCTGATATCATTGTACGGCAGCACTGGTCCACTTTCAAAACCACCAATAACTGGTTTAGTGATCAAGATATCTCAGCGCTGGACTGGGATGCAAACTCAGCTGACCTAAAGCCCAAAGAGAGGTAGAAAAGTGAAACAGCCAAAAAAACCAAACAAGCTGAAAGTGATTATCAGGCAATCTGCACTGCTTTAAAACCTCAGCAGAGCCACAGACTGATTGCTTCCATGCCATGTTGCATTATTGCAGTAATTTATGCAACAATTCATTGTTTGTTTTGATGGACCTGGCCAAATAGTTTAATGCAATCTTAAAACTGCTGATGGAAAAACCAAAAGTCTCCTAATACTATGAAGCTCCGAGTTGAAATTTGTTCACGCAGCAAGGATGGTGTTCCTGTGGGAGTGAAAACGCCTCGCCCCATGGTCTCCCATGTTTGAAAAAAAAGAGTAGAAGCTCCTTGCCTAATGAGTCGGGCAGCTTGTCGTCTCTTTTTCCTTTTCACTCCAAATGTCATATTTGGAAGCTGCAGTTAAGTCTCTCCTCCAGCAGCTTCTGTTCCTGCTTGATATGCTGCTCCGCCACAACCAACAGCCCCCATCTTTTATTTTACTGACCAAACTCGTATGATGGCTAACAATCAGCAACCTTCTCATTACATTACTAAGTGCACTGACCTTTAGGGGATCATGTTTAAGCCTCTGGTCTGCTATTTAATATTCTTATAAACAGAATTATCAGCTGACACACCATACAAAGTAGCTGTTCAGTTATCAAGTGCTGAAATCGTTCTAGGAAGGGCTTCGATTTTCTAAGAAACCCATTTAAAACCGTGCTTTGTTTTAAAAGTAGGATATGTAAAACAAATTGGTGTAAAGATAAAGGAGAATCTTTATATATTGCCTGTTGGTGGATGATGAATAAACTGTTACTCACTAACATTTCCTCCTAACAGGGCTGACCTGGTGGGGGGGATTATTTAGCTACACATGGCCGGTGTATCGATCTGTCTCTTTGTTCTGCATGAGACATGACCAGTGGCCACCGAGGAAGTAATGAGCGTGAACCCATAATGACATTTTAATCACAACATGGATCACAAGGGGAGAGAGACAGACAGAGAGAGAGAGCAAACGGTCTGCTGCAGCTGTGCTCGGTCAGGTAGCCTCACTGTGCAGTGGGGGGGGGGCTGTCCGGGCGGGAAATGTCATTATCATCCAGGTCAATCATTGTTGCAAATCTACTGTCTGTACAGCTTGGTTATTACCATTTTCCTGCAGGAGATTGCAAGTAATGTAGTTGGAAACATGGTGGCCATTGGTTTGATTAACAGACTTTTTAATTTAGATGGATTAAATGCAATTAGGTTGAACTAAATATGTTTTTTTATTATTATTATTATTATTGCAGCTTTTCTTTATAACAATTTCTAATTTACATCCTCCAGTACATCATGCAACCTTTTTTTTTTTCATCATCGTTTTTTTCTTTTTCAGTGTGATCTTAAAGCCTGAGACAAATGTTAGGAGTCGGTTGCCAGGTTGGTAACTAAGCAAGCTGTGTTTGGCAGCCTAACTTGCAAAAAATAATGTCTGTCCTTCCTCCTACTTCAGAGAGATTTCTCTGAATTGGAGGTTCTTATTGTGTTGTAGACATATTGAAGGAAAACAACAACTGCTGACATGAAACACAATCACAGCTCTGGTTTAGCAGCCATGTTTTGTTTTGGCCCTTTATCTTAATTTAAAGTGAAAAGTACCAAGTTTGTTAAATGGAGAAGAAGCTGAACCAAAACACCAGAATTTATCTGATGGTCGATACAAGCAGCCAACATTGGACACTCAAATAGTCTCTTTAGATTTCAGGATCAGTTCATATGATGCATACGTTCCTTTAAACCAATGAAAAGCTAATAGCATGCCCATCCTTGATTCAAAATTGCAAAAATATGGTACGACTTTTTGGTTAACCAGTAGTTTACAAAATGTGGGGATTAATTCTATAACACAGTGAAATAAAATGGTAATCTTTGATTGATTACACTGTGAAAGTGGTAGTTTTCTAATTTAAAGAATATTGTAGTTTATTTTATATTTACTACATGTTTTTTACTACAGATGATTTTTATTTTCAACTGTATAAAAGGCTGGTTGGGTAGAGGAGGACGCACAAAACTTTTTTTTTTTTCCATGGTAAACCAAAAGGGAGACCAGCAAAATAAGTTTGGGAACCACTAGATCAAAACAAAACAAGCACAGCTGTTTCCACTTTGTTTTCTGAACTGGTTTAGGTTCAGTGTAGATGAATGGATTGTCAGTAGAATAATAAAAATTCTGAAGATTGTAGTCTCAAACCAAACTTTCTGACATCCGAAGACAGGCTCAAGTTTTTGTTCCTTATTAATTGTCTGAGATTTTTATGACAAGTTGCTTATTTAGTAAACTTTAATAAATGGACACTAGTTTATATTTCTATCAATAATTACATAGTCACCAGTCGTTTTAAATGTTGGGAATAAAAGGGCTTTTATACATTTATTGTTATCCTGATCAGTTTCTTGTCAGGATAACAATTTTCATTTATCGTCTAAGCAATAGAATATAATTAGGGATGCTAAAAATGGGTGAATTGTAAATTTAATTTTTTATATTTTTCTTCTTTGATTTCTTTTTCCCCATTAGGGCATTTGCAAATTTGAATAATACGATTAAATGTGGTCACTTCACGTAGCCATATAAATCTCAATTCTATATGTAACTGGGGTCCTGAAAAAGCCTACTTGAAATATTTATATTTTTATATTTCTTAAAGCTGTGATTATGGGGTTTTGGTTGCTGTGTCACACAGTCACAGCTATACAGTTAACTAAGAACAGTTTCAAAGAACTAATGAAGATAATTTTATCATTATCACACTACTACCACTAAATATTGGGATAGGATTTTAAGGGCATATCTCTTCCAACCATCCTGCCCCTTTTGGACTATTTTTGAACTGTATTAGAAGTTTAGAAGGTATAGAGCAGTGGTTCTTCATCCTGCTCCTCCTCTACCTCTGCCCTGCAGTGATAGTTGAGGACCAGGATTGAGACCCACTGGTATAGACTAGTTTTTTTTTTTCTTTCTACAAAATGATGACAAAAAATCCAGTTTTCTTTCTGGGGACTATGTGAATAAAATTGGATTTATTGATAAAACGTTCCCATGGAAAGCTTTGCATCTTACCATACATTTAGATTTTAAAACACTTTTTGCACGCAGGGTTAATGCAGTTGAAGAAAGTCATCCTTCTTAACAAAACTCTCTCCCCTCTTTTTTATATACTGACCAGTTACTTGTTGTGTTCTGTAGACCTACTTGCATATAACTAGTTGGTTAGAATAGCATGCTCCACCTTTCAACACTTGAATATATGCCCCTCCATTCTACCTTCACACCATTTAACGATTAGTTGGAAATATCTCTTTGACATTTTATTGACTTGGCCTTAATTCATTAGTTTCTTTTATTTATTTATTTTCTACCAGTTGATTGTGTTTGCAGTGCTTTCTGTGTGTAACCACCGATCTGTGGTATAGTAGATCATTAGTGGTGACAGGTGCTTTCCCTCAAACTGGCTTTATATGCATAACTACCCTTTACTGTTCTCATGCATTTCTGCCAAAGTAGATGTTTAAGGATTGCTTGCTGCTGGTGCATTAACATAACCTGACATGCCAGATGGTTTAACTCACAGAGCCATCTGGCAAGTCCTATAGAGAAATGGTTTACGAAACGATGCCATTTGGTTTTTCAAAGCAAAGAATCAACTGCAGCCGAACATAAGATTCAGTCATATATCCATATAAATAATCCTTAGATTACAGATCACCATTAGTTCCAGTTAGTTTGTTTCTTTTCTTCTTCTTTTTTTATGTAAGAGGCAAACCAATTGTTTGATTGCACGGACATTGCATGATCCACCTGCTTTGTATGGAAAATCTGCTCTGGCTGAGCAAAGACTAAAAGGTATTGGAACGTGAAGTTACTATGCTGCTGTACCAGAGTATGAAAGGTGGCAGAGAAATGTCTGACCCAGCTCAACAGGACAACACTGCAGAATTTAGCTTTTTACTTTCCCTGATCAACCTTGGACTGTTTGACTTTTACATGTGAAAGTCTTGAAATTATCAGTAGGAATTTAAAAAAATAAAAGAAAAAAGTGAGTTTCAGGTAAATTCAAATTGATAGAGATGCTACTTGTTGAGAGTTAAGTCAGACTCCTAAGTTGAGGAAAGCATATTTGTTTGGCTAATGTTTACATTTAAGCATTTTATAAAGCTAAGTTAAGGCAGATGGAGTTATAAGGCACAGAGGCATCGATGTGATGCTACAATATTTGCTTTTCTTTTTGTTTTTCTTCCCGCCTCCCACACAATGCACCATCTTATCTAAATTACACTAAAAGAACACACCAGGAAACTCTGCTCCCTACTCATAAGGCAAAGACTTTTAGCCTTTTCTAATTAGTTGACTTTTAAATACTTAGAACAGCTTTAGGGTAGAACATGTTTAGCCTTATTTGTTTAGTTACAATTAAACATGAAGTGCTTTTTTTCCCCCTCAGCCTTCAGTTTGAGTAAATTCTTCTCTATAGTCGTTACTGTGTGAGGTACGTTAGAGAGATCCAACACTTTGCAACAAATGTGCAACATTTTGAGTATTATTTCTATTTTTGGGCCAGAAAAAAAAACAAAAAAAAAAACAATGGTGGAATTTCTTACATTTTTTTCAATCTCCATGTTGCCATAGAGATGAGGGGTTGAGGCAGCTTTCTTAGAAAAGATTTTGAACCGTTTTGTTTTGTGAGTGTGCCAGTATGAAAATCCAACAGTAAGATGTCCCAGCATTAAAAAGAAGTGACTTATATTTGCATAAAAATATAAAACGTGTAAAAACTTTATCATATTTCAACCTTTAGCTTGTGAACCATAGTTTTTGAACTTCACCCTGGTGTCGATACTCAGCCTTTGAGGACGCCTCTTATTAACGACATTTTGCATCTCAACCAAAAGACAGAATAACTGAATCGCAGCTTTTTGGATATGGGTGAAGCATTTTCAAGAAACAATCTTTTCAGCTTTAAAACTAAAGTTTTTTTTTAAAATCAGAATAATAGTGGGGGTGGTGCTTCTTTACTTCCTGCACAACTATCGTAAGCATGTTTTTGGTGATGGGAAATATGTTCAGACACCTACATTTTTCTGTCTCGTACCTCAATATGAAGCGTGCTACGCATGTTTTAGCCATTAAATATGTGAGTGCAGCAACAGATCGGGGAGGGGCAGCTCTGTGTTACTCTTTGCTTTAATTAGTCAGGAAAAACCTTTGGTCCTTCCTGAACTTTTTAAGGCATCTCCTCCATACAGCTTTTAGATATGTCAACAGTATAATAGAAAATGTTTATGAGTAGATGTTGAAACCATCCTTTATTTTTTTTAAATCCTGGTAAAGACTAATGGGAATAACCCAATAACTGTGTGACTGCATTTTTAATTTCGAAAAATGTGACACAGTTGTAGAAAAAAGTACCTTCACCCTTAGTTTTCTCCTATTTTCTCTTTGTCGTCACGTTTTTCAGATCATCACAGATATTTTACATTGGAAATTGAAAGCTTTGGAAATCCCTGAATGTATATAAAGAATAGCTTTGATATCTTTTTTTTATGACAGAAAGGTATCTAAACCATCACAGTCCTGCGATTTACCCCTTTTTGTTGGTTTTACAAATCTGTTTAATTAACCTGAGATCTACATATGTAAATCTATCTCTAAATGAAACTCATACTGCTACAATCTAAAAACATTTAGAAGCAGATAAGAATTTTTAACTTCTATACATTTAGCAAGGCTACTTTATTTGGGGAACCTTTGCAGGTGTAAGCAGCTTCCAAATGACTCGGTGACGACTTTTAGTAATTTCCCTCTGGGATTATTAAAGTATTTCTGATTCTGATTCACAGAAGGTCACAAATGAAACCCAGAGCAATAATCTCTTGCAACACAGACTTCTGTTCGGGGACAGAGGACATGTATTCATGATTCAGTAATATGAGGAAAAAATGGGCAAAATAAAAAAAGGTTCCATTGGAGATCAATTTTAAGACCACTGCTGACACTGAATCTCACATTTTATTAACGATATCTTGTGCAGTTTTTAGTTTGTATAACTCGAATAGTTGGATCTGAAACGTGAAGGTAAAATACTCTTTACTCCTTTGTATATCTGCAACTAAAATGGTTTTACTATGTATAAAGGACTCATGGTTATACTTAGTTTGATGAAACTCTTGAAGACTCTCTGGATTTGGTCTGTTAAAGGTGGACTGAAGACTGCTTTTGTTTATTCCATCCATCCATCCATCCATCCATCCATCCATCCATCCATCCATCCATCCATCCATCCATCCATCCATCCA
>JAUZNJ010036906.1:0-11676 GCA_034780135.1 Jordanella pulchra
TATATATAGATAGATAGATATATTTATATATGCCAATCATTAAACATTATTGAAAGATACTAATGGTTATTTTAACTGCACTTGAAATTGAAAGTAGAATTAAACTACACATTTGAGTGATAATTAAGCCTTTAAAATATGAAAAAGGAAAGCATTTACATCCCAGAATGTATTTTTTTCCTTCTCCCTCCCCCTACTTTACATAAACAATTGGCTTGGCCTACCCCTTAGGAACGGACGATAAGCAAAGAGTGATATGGGATTTAGCATTTATCATGGGAGAAGTCTGCCCTGCCTCCTCTTGTTTCCATTCAAACTCATTACCTTTCCAGTGCTCCCAGGTTGCAGCATAACATACCACTCTGTCCTAAACCCAAGATGCTTCTCAAAAACACTGTTTATAAATGCTCTCAGGGTTTGCTATGGCCGACAGCTAAGCAGCCAATGGGTGGGTTTTAGTGCACACTTTGAGTTATAAAGTTTATGTATTAGAGATGAACATGGTGATATCAGTGTCACATACTTTTGGATTATTTTTGCTTGTCATATTTAGGAAAGAGAAGTGTGGTGGAGTCTGTTCAAAGGCTTGAGAATAGTCATAAAAGGAGGCGAAATGATGCATGCACTAGAGTAGATCTGATGTGCAGATTTTATGAATAAAACAAGGTTGCTGCTGTTGCCAGTAAGCTGCAGAAATGTCAGTGATGTCTATTTTTGTACATTTCCACTTTAGCAGCCCGTATTGGTCAGAAAGATTTTCATTAATAACTTATACTGCCTTCAAAATTGATACTAATTGTATTTAACCCAGCACAATGCAACATTTATGCTCCCTGGATGTTTTCTAAGCATAAAAGGCCTGATCATTCTTACTTTATGTACATTTTTCTTCTATAACATATTTTGTAACTGATACTATAAGCATATTCAAGTAAAACATGTTTTAGTCAAAACATTTTTTTCAAGTGTTGCCATTTGATGTGTTTTGAGGTATTAGTAAAACAGCATAATGCAATTTTAGAGCTAAATTAATCAGTGTTAGCAGACGAAATAGAATTAATCATCAGCTGCAGCCTGTAGTTTTTTTTAAATGAAGCACCTGTGCTCATTCGTTCCCTGAAGGTTCTTTTTTTTCTTCCATAAAACTGTTAATGTTGATGATGGTGCTGCAGATTCAGGCCATGTGGCTAATCTCTGCTCTGAAACATCTTTTCATAATGTGCACTGATGAGATGGAAACATAAAAACCATCATCCCTTATCTGTTTTCCCTCATTGGATGTCATTCAGTGTTTGTGAATGATGTGATGAGGAACTGCTTTATAGACTCCGACTATTGGTTGGTTTTATGCAAAATCTCTTATAGATTCAGTCAGTGTGAGGAGATGGTGGTGGGCCTGATCATAAGGGGTTTTAATTGTGCCAGGTCTTGTGTGGAAGTGATATTGGCGCTCAGATTGATTCCACTCCATTGGTTGTCATGCATTATAAATGACTTAAATATCACATTACTGCCAGATTACACATCACAGAATAAGAAAGGGATCTGTTTCTGCTCCACTTTAAGAAAAGAAAGAAGAAGTATGCAGGAAAAAAACCCAACAAAATTCGTTGTAAAAGGACACGGTTTTCCAAAAAGAGGGAAAAAGAGGGAAAGAGGAGTAGCTTTTATGTCATAAGTCAGTTATTTTGAAACACAGAAACATACGGACATGTGAGATGTTTCTTTTTTCTTTCTGTTTAGTCCAGGCTTGTGTCTGTCTGATAATATCTCTGTACGCCTGCAGGATTATCCATGAAGATGGCTTTTCTGGGGATGATGTGAAGCAGTATAAGCCTGTGGTCTACAGCAACACCATCCAGAGCTTGGCAGCCATCCTACGAGCCATGGACTCTCTGGGTATTGAGTTTGGAGACAAGGACCGAAAAGTTAGTCTCACTCAAATCCCACTATGTGAATAGTGAACTGGCAGAAAATAACATTTTAATGAATTCAATCTTGATATGTGACACTGTCTGAGAAAAAAAAACCTGGAGTGTAGATGAAGGTGAAGCTGGAGTGTAACTAGTAATTCAAGCAAAGTGAATTCATATATTCATTGTTAAAAAAGCCCACAAAATTGTCTCAGTTGGTGATGAATAATTAACAAGATCATATTTCTGTCTGCTCCCTTTGAACTTATGAAACAGGCTGACGCAAAGCTGGTCTGTGATGTAGTCAGTCGTATGGAGGACACAGAGCCGTACTCTGCAGAGCTTCTTGCTGCTATGAAGCGTTTATGGGCCGATCCCGGGACTCAAGAGTGCTTCAGCCGTGCTCGAGAATACCAGCTGAATGACTCGGCTCAATAGTGAGTTCAGCAAAAAGGCACTTTTTTATACACAGAAAAAAAGAAAACAATAGTCCTTTAATTTTTTTACATTTTCTTCTGTTGCCAACAGCTACCTGGACAGTCTAGACCGTATCGGAGCGGCAGACTACCAGCCTACAGAACAGGACATCCTGAGGACCCGAGTGAAGACCACCGGCATTGTCGAAACCCATTTCACCTTCAAAAATCTCCATTTCAGGTAGAAAACAAAACCCTGCAGCAGCCTGTGGGGACTGATCTTCAGCAGTTTTAGCTCTTGCTCTGAACACACATGCGGTCTCTGTTTACAGGCTGTTTGACGTTGGTGGTCAGAGGTCAGAGAGAAAGAAGTGGATCCACTGTTTTGAGGATGTGACAGCTATTATTTTTTGCGTCGCTCTAAGCGGATACGACCAGGTGCTCCATGAGGATGAAACAACTGTAAGTACTGGTGGGGAGGTTGTGCTGTGATTTTCTAACCTGAAAATAATTTTCATTAACCCCAATATAGCCTCTCCATTCTTCAATCAATCAAAGTGTAGTTTTAATTATGCATGATATAATAATGTGACAAAAAATGCTGGAAATTAGCTGATTATGTAAATGAATAACAGAAAGGATATGATAGATTATTGTTTAAAAAATTCTAATAAACAAGAAAGACAATAGTTTACTCTGGTGAGAAAGAACAGAAAATAAATGTATATAGTTAAGAATATACATAAATAAAGTAATATACCTTAAACATTAGGAGTAGCCATGGAAAAACAAAGAAATTACGACAGATAAAGCCTTTAAAAACTTTTATTTTTATTGAACAAAATACAATAGACTGCCTTTCACCCATAGACTGCTGGAGATCAGCACCAGCCTCACCACGACTGATGGAATACACAGAGGAAGATGGATGGACAATAGAATAGGATATTAATAACTGATGCAAAAAATATATATTTAAACATAAATTAATGAAAAATTTACAAGCTAAAATGTCCAAATATAAGTGAAAAAAAGTGAAGTCAATTCTTGATCAAATTCATAAACGCTGAAATAGAACAATGAATATCTAGAATAGAATACTGAATTATCAAAAAATACAATATCAGTTACATAAACAAGAAAAGGACAAAACCGAAATGCATCCTGTTATACGTTGTACAGTGTCCAAAAACCAAAATGAAATTATATTTAAACTTACATGAAAATTATAGATAGTTAATGTAAAATCACATATAAATACATTTGTATATCTGGTCCTATGAGACCTGATATGAGATCTTATAGCAGGTAGTAAACATGCTTTATGAGCCCAAATTTCTCTGTTAGATTCTGTATTTTTTATTGCTGATTTGATATTTTATTCCTAAATGACCTATTTTCTAACAGCTGTACATGGAAAATACTCAAACTTAACAGAAATAAAAGCTCTAGAACACACGTCTGTGTGTAATAGATCTATATGTGTTTCACTTATTTAATGAATTTAATTTCATATTTTACTTTTCAATAATAATCTAATTTATTTCATATGAGAGTATCAATTACTTACTTTAATAGGAAACAAAACATATGAAACAATTATAAGATAAAACAGGAGATTATTTCATTTTTCCCTTAAAAATATTAGTCTGTTTCATATAATTAATTACTACAACAAATATAAAAAATAAAGTATGAATATAAAGTTTAATATTGAAATTAAAATGAACATTGTTACTCTATGATAAGAGAGAGCTATTTAACAGGAGCAACATCCTATAACTTCAACTAAAAGGAAAAATTGAAAGAATCCAAACTCTCAAATCACACAAACAAGGTGCAATGAGACTATAAAGTGTTTTTTAACACTTGGTAAAAAAGAAGTAGGATTCAAGGATACATGAAAACCTGTGGGATGTGAACTTGCCTGATAGCCTTTATTGCCATACCTGCAGTTGAATTCTAAAGAAGTTGTAACAGAGTGAGAGCTTGCTTATTTAGAAAAAACAGAAATCAAATTATAATAATG
The DNA here is from genome assembly GCA_034780135.1 of Jordanella pulchra. NCBI lineage: Eukaryota > Metazoa > Chordata > Actinopteri > Cyprinodontiformes > Cyprinodontidae > Jordanella > Jordanella pulchra. The sequence goes on from JAUZNJ010036906.1 coordinate 4,359, forward strand.
GGAGCTACGTTTTGTAAATGGATTGAGTAAAGTGTCTGCGACAAACGGTTGAACTGTAGAAAAGTTCTTCAGATGAATAAATATGTATCTTGAAACATTTCTGTGAAATGTGTTGACCTGATATGAAGGCTTCATAGCTCAAGTTTAGCTCTGTGCTGCTCTTCTTCCCACAGAACCGCATGCATGAATCCCTCATGCTCTTTGACTCCATCTGTAACAACAAGTTCTTCATCGACACCTCCATCATTCTCTTCCTTAATAAGAAAGATCTGTTTGCTGAAAAGATCAAGAAGTCGCCACTGACCATCTGTTTTCCAGAATACACGGGTAAGTCAGTGAAGGTGCGTCCTCTCCTCTGCGCCAAGAATTACTGGGCGTCACACGTCTCCCCTCTTCCCTCTCCAGGTGCTAATACTTACGAAGACGCTACGGCTTACATTCAGGTTCAGTTTGAGAGCAAGAACCGCTCTCCCAACAAGGAGATCTACTGTCACCTGACCTGTGCCACAGACACAGGGAACATCCAGGTAGTGTTTGATGCCGTCACTGACATCATTATTGCAAACAACCTTAGAGGCTGCGGCTTATACTGAGGCCCCAAGCCAGAAGCACAGAGGTCGTCATAGAGTGCGTGAGGTGTTAATAATGATAACTTTGATTCTTCTTAAATGCATAAATATGTAATTCTACACGTCCAAACGGGACCCAAAGAGCTGTCGTCAAACACCACACTGGATCAATGCCATGATTTGTATCTTTGTCCTCTTATTTTAAATCTAAACCTCAACAGTTTGTTTTTTTTTCTTTTAAAAATGTGTTTTTAAGTTGAATGTTTTTTAAGGCTTGAAGCATCAGAGGTTTGTTCAGCTGAAGCCTCGCCCTAGAAACACAGAAAGGGACACTGTCCCGTAATCCTGAGGCGCTATCGCTCTGGATACAGCCTCTGGTGCTCCATGCCACGAGCTGCTGAGTGTGAAGGTGGAGATGATGATGATGACGGTGTCTTGTGGCTGACAGGCGTGGAAGGATAGAAATGAAGGAGGCTGTGTTAACTTTCTTTCAAGCTCACACGTGACCAATTAAGCCTGCAGGTCTGTTCCAATCTGTTTCTGTTTTGTTTGTTTTTTTCTGTCAAACATCATGAAAGAGAGGATTGTTGTGTTTAGAGCGGCTGTTGGTTACGACCCATCAGCCAGTTACTAAGAAAACAGGGAGGAATGAGAAAACATTGGTGCCAATGATCTGAGAATTACATATAGGGGAGTAGAATCAGAAATGATAGCTCATACTGTTGATTTATATGATTTAAATATCAGATTTTATTATAATAAATGATTTATTTATGCTTCCTTCTCTTAACCTACCTTATAGATTAGACCCGTACCACATACAGTGCTGTGAACACCCCCCCCTTACAGACTGAAGGGCTTTAGAAGTATGAATTACCTGTTTAAGATCATAATCACAGCATATCGGTTGGATTTAATCCCTGACTTTGACTAGACTGCTCTCAAATCTCTAGTCTCAGCACTTTTTCTCAGACTTTCTGGTGTGTTTTCAGTGTATTGTTCCGCTTCCACGTCTTTCTAGTGATGAGCAGAAAACATGGTTCACCCTAAATAATCACTTCATCACTTCCTACTGTTGATAAATTCTTCTTAAATGTTGTTTGTTGAATGCCAGATGTAACAGTACACAGCATCCAGTTAACATCTTCACTTTATTTTTAGGGATTATTGAGATATTTTGGGCAGAGATGTGAGTCGTTTTTGTCAGCGGTGAGTTTTGCTTAGGGACTCTTCCAATGATCCCATTTTTCTCAGTCTTTCTTTTTCTTGATGCTTTATTGAGAGAAATGAGGCCCACAGCACTTTAGAGATAATGTTTTGGTCCTCTGTTGACCTTCTGTTTGAAATCATTGGAAGAGTGATTTGGAAACACCGGCCAATGATCCATTTTCTCCATTTGTAGTTAATGGTTCCTACTTTCTAACACTGGTTTTAAAAAGCCTTAAAATGGCATTGGTATCCTTTTAAGGGTGATAGATATGAATGACTTTGTTTTTTAAATCGCTTACTTCATGTGAGACTTTTCAAAAAGCAAAGAAGAAATCTGAAAGGGGATGAGTACTTCTTCACAGCACTGTATTGGTTTCCATTCATGTAACACTGAAGGGCAGCGGGAGCAAAGCAGCAACATCCATGTTTTTCTGGCTGCTATCAGGCCCTTGGATGTGAACTGCAAAGAAAAGACAACCTCACCTGAGGCCGTCTTTGTTTGGGGACTTTTTTTTCTGATTTGAACCAACCCCTCCACCCTCCATCATGTTTCTCTGTTTGCAGGGAAATCAAAAGCCCACCCATTTTCACCCCAAAATTCACCCTCCCATTCCTGTACTCTCTTTAACCCATCACATATCAGTCAGTCCTCACATCCTATCTCCATTTTCACCCGAAAAGCACCGTATTGTATATATATATATGATTATACCAGGTTTTTTCTTTTTCTTTTTTTTTTTTTTTTTACTGTGAATGTTTTTGTGCTGCACCCCCCATCCTACTCAGTAGTTTATTGGTTGCTCTCATGTGGAATGTTTGTGCTGAGCCAATCGAATGTTGTGTTTACATTAAAGCCACACTTTTCCTAACTATCTCTGGTTTGGCGGTCTTTGAGTTTTGATTGCGTTGCATTGTAACGTGCTGTTCCCTCTGCTTTAATCTGCACACGGAAATAAGGCTGGACCGGGAAATTAGGCTGAATATTATGAGAGAGTGAACCACTTTTAATGCTTCACTGCCCCATGAACAAAGCTGCGCGGTTTGGAGTCAGAAATACGTATAAAAAAAGATTGGGAGCAGGTCTGGCAGTGAAATGTGCTGGACGGCAGGGATCAGGAGCACGGCACAGCAAGCTCTCAATTTATTAGGTTAAAAGTGTTCCATCATCACCGGCAAGAAGCTATTCATATATTGAATGACTAGGCTGGATCAGCTGTCTGACCTGCTTCTGTCAGTTTAATGGCTGGGATGTTCATTACTGCTCTGCTGCACCCATGGCCCCACAGCTCCACTCCACAGTCCCAGTGCGTCCCAGTTTTTCCTCTCAGCCAGTTTTAGTTTAAAAATATTTCAGCTCTACTCTGATACAGTTACACATTGATGATTTTAATTAAACATTTTACAGTTAATTAGGATCAAAGTGTTTGCCATCACTGCTGTGAAACCCTGTGTCTCTTGAAGCTCAGCTGGAACTGATGCAGACTGGGATCAGCTGGCCAGATAAAAAAAAAAAAAAGAGCACTGAGGAACAAACAGGGGGTTTGTTTTGTGTTGTGCACACATCTGTTTAGAGATTTTTTTTTCTTCCCCATGTGCATCAGGTGGGTCTTTCTTCGTCATTGCTGATAGCCACTGCCTCTTGATCTAGAGTCGCAGCCTCTTGATATCTTCGCTTCTGAAGTCGATCCGCAATGCCAGAACCTGACGCACCTCCGCGGGGGTTAGCCTCCATGTAAGCGGGCCTGAGTTAGGACCCCAGTAATCCAAGATCTCAGTCACCTGCGGACAGATAAACAGACACCTTGCTGTGAAAGCAGCCCGATAATCAATCTGAGTCAAGAAAAGTTGATTTACCTCCAACTTGGCTCATTTTTTTATTTTTTGGCCCAAAAAAAAGTAAAACAAAAAACTCCACTATTCTGGCTACGTTTGAACTCACCTTTAAAAAACAGAAAGAACCAAGAAAAACCTGTTTGATACGGACACATTCTTGTGTGCATGAAGACCACAGAATACAACCTAAATGAATTAATTTGCATTGAAACAATACATGTAAATAGGTAGCAGCCCTAGCAGCTGAAAGTTTGTCAAAACTGTTGGTGAAAAACTGCAAATTGCTTAATTAGACTCATTAAACAGTGTGATGTAACCCAACAAATGCCCTCCTGACGGACAGCTGACTTTCATCAGCGTACTTCCCAGTGATAATAAGGCATCTATGAGGCGAGGCCCGGCTCAGCAAACTGTCAGATGCTATGGTTACTGCCAGTAGTATCAGTGTTGGATGATGCCACCTATAACTTCTTACTTTTCTTGAGATGCAAACATAACTTGTGCAGCATTTGTGTAAGTCTGTCTGTGTTGGTGCTTTAGCTCTTTTCCTAAATCTCTAAAGGCAACTCTTAACCTTCTAGTTTCCACGTGGAGCAGCTTATAGTTGTTTACCTGCTTAAAAAATAAATAAAACTTTACTGAAGGAACACTTTTGTTTGAGTGAGGGCTACCTCACAGTTTAAAGTCCTTTGAAGAGAGATGGTCCCAGAGTAAACAGAGTTTTTCGGGTCTAATCAGAATATTGAGTAACACAGCTCCCCCCTCTCCCACCTGTTGCTAAGAGCTGTGGATTTCTGGTTAAACAAACGTGTGCAAGCTTGTTTGGAAACTAAAGAGACACTAACCATCATGCTTATCCAAGTAACACAGTTTTAGGACTAGTCGGGTGTCTAAAGCAGATGACGTCAGATTCTGTCTTAACTGAAAGAATGATCTATTAAAGCAGCAAATATTCTGTGAAGTAAGCTCTACTAAATTTTGTAGATGTTTCTTTACATTTTTTAAGCTGGTGTTTCAATATCAACCTAAACAAATAAACTCATTTTCTAACATGAGACTATAACTGCAAGAAAACAAGCTGCCTTTCTACATTACATCAAATAAATTAGATCACATACTTTTGTTTTATATCAGGCATCCATCCATCACACAGCTCCATTCTTAAAGAACACCTCTGTATTTTTCACATGTTTGGGCTTTTTAGAACCCTTTAAACGATTTCTAATCACCTTTGCAAATATTTTAAAGATCACAGTTTCTAAGGTTAGTTTCTATAGGAAAAAAAGCTAATATTTTATGTTAAATCTCCTTTTTATTAGTATTTGCATTTGCAAGAAAAACGGACTGTAACTAGTAAAATATAGAAGTTTCATTAACTTCTTTATTATAAATCGGAAGCCTGTATAACTGAAATTTCTGTACTGATTATAATGCATTTCTTTTTAGATCATTTAACAATCTACTTTTAATCTAACATTCAAAGTAAATGCCCCATAAATTAAACACATATCATCCATGTACATAAAAAGCAGTACAAGTATAAAACCCCCACAAACGCGTTATGAATCTGAATTACCCGCTCCAGGTTGAGGATGGTGGCCATCTGCGTGAGGCGGGCGAACTTGTCTCTGATGGTCCAGGTGGTGACGGTGGTGAGGTAAGCCACCAGAGACCGAAGCTCTTTATCAAACTGCAGCCCTCCAAGCTGCAACAGGGTGATAGGGGGAAATAAATGAACTGTGGAAAAACTAGAAGGTCTGGTCTTGTTGGGAAATCTCTGCAATGATTTATAGGCGTAGAGGTTGTTTGGTGCCTCCTAGTGGACAAACTCAGTTCCTTACCCTGCTAAACGAGCATTTGAGCACAGTCTTCTCCAGTTCAACAGAGATCAAGCTGGTCATCAGGCTCGTCAGAGTGTCGTAGATTACAGGAGAGAGAGCCGCCTGGGGAGGTGAATTATAATGGGTTATAAAAAAATCATAATTAATACAGTCAGAAATAAGCTGCTTTTAAGTGAAACACCTTAAACTCTGCCATGAGCTGCTCCAGGTTAACGATGAGCTGCTGAACCCAGGGGTCATTCGCTTCGTAGTCATTAAACTCCTCCTGTGAAAACCGCCAACAATAAAAACTAAAGAAAAACACTAGCTGTTGAGCTTTTCTGGTCAGAAATTTGTGATGATTAATACCTCCTCTATGTTGTGGGAGATGGATAAAAAGCTGCTGATCCAGGGTTTGACTTGAGGCTTCACAGCTGTTGTGTTTAACTCCGTTAGACCCTCCTAAGTGTTAGAATAAAACTTTCACCATCTAAAAAAAGTCTCTGTTGAATGTCGAGTTTTAAAGTCGCATTGCGACAAAGATGAGCTCCATTAGCTCAACAGATCCCTTTTTAAAAGACTTTATTAGTGTTATTTATTAGCTTATTAGCATAAGCTGTTTACATGGTCATTTTGAATGGATTTATGAGACTTTAGAAATAATTTCAAAGTGTAACATGGTTAAAGTATAGACAGGTTAGACTTAATTGGCAGAAAAATACCAATATGTGTGTTTAACCTGTAACAGATCCTTGAACTTTGCAGAAGTGCTGACCAGGTCCGATAAACAACTTTCGATCTTTGCCTTTTCACCAGATCCAATCCCCTGACTAAACAGTTTGGAGCAGTCGTTCTGGCAGGAAACAAATCACCCTTTGATTAGTGGAGCTATTCACTAAAGGAATGTAGTGCAGAAAGATTTTAAAAAAGGTGCAACTTACTTCTAGGTTTCTCTTCAGAGTTGTGATATTCTCACTGCACACCTCCACATTATTCAAAGTGACCTGAGTTGAACAGACATTTTATAGAAGTGTGACAATCAGGCAGAGATCAGAACTAGATCATTTTTCCAGGTTGTAGTTAAAAGGTTGAATAGAAAATTATTTGATTTTTCAATTAAATTAATTTAAAAAAAACAGAACTGCTCCTATAAGTCTATAAATGCATTAAAAAGAAATACCCCTCCGTACATATTTATTAGAGTTCAAAAGCCTGAAAGGCTTCCATACATCTACGCTCTAATAAAGAAGTGAGGCTTAATGTTTACATATTGTCAATACTGCATGAGAGCAGCAGCAGGGCAGGCTATGTTCATCTTACCAGGAACGCAGCCTTGGCATTCTCGGTGCTCTCGATCCCCATCGTATTAAACTTCCCCTGCTGTAAGCTGCTCTGCATCAGGCTCACCGCACTGCTGACTCCCCGCTGGATGTCCTGAAGCGTCGTAGCTGGGAAGCCCTGCCGCAACTTGTTATACAACACCTCTCTGACGGGACGAAGATGTACCACATTGTGAGATACAAGGCAGTATGTTTTATTTATTTATATATATATCTATATATATCTATATATATATAGATATATATAGATATATATATATATCAATCAGGAGGAGTGGTCAAGTGGTCACCTGAAGTCGGACTCCAGCAACGAGTTGGCGTGATTGATCATGGCACAGAGGCAGTCTATGTTGGAGCTGGACAACGCTCTGCTGATGCACTTTTTAACGATGTAGAAGCAGTCGTCCACCATGCTGCTGGTCAGCTGACCCTTCTCGTATGTGTCCATGGCGACAGCCTGAAGTAGAGTAATAAAGTTTCTATGAAAATCATTAACATAAACCTCACATCAGCTCAAGCTCCAAGAGCTTTTTGATGTATAGATGTA
>JAUZNJ010036908.1:0-11675 GCA_034780135.1 Jordanella pulchra
AGGCTGTCATCTTTCACATCTTCCCGGGTGAACTTGATGTTTCTGTCCACTGCGTTGATGTGGTCTGTGAAAGTGTTCATTTCATTGGTCTTTGTTTTGACCCATGTGTCATCCATGTATCTGAACCAGTGACTGGGTTTGGTGCCCGTGTATGTGTGTAGGGCTCTGCTTTCTACTTCTTCCATGTGTAAGTTTGCCACTATGGGGGACACAGGAGAGCTCATCGCACACCGGTGCTTCTGTCCGTAGAAAGCTTGGTTAAACTGGAAGTATGTGGTGGAGAGACACAGTTCCAACAGTGAACAGATGGTCATCCTTACTATAGCGACTGCCTCTGTGGTGGGTATGCAAGTAAAAAGAGATGTGACATAATATGAAACCATGGTTTCATTTGTGTCCACTGTCAGTTCCTTTACTCTGTTGGTGACGTCCTGTGAGTTTGAGATCTGGTGCGGTGTGTTGCCGACCAAAGATGTGAGGATGGACGCAAGATGTTTAGCAATGTTGTAAGTGACAGAGTTGATGCTGATGATGATGGACCTGAGTGGAGCTCCTTCTTTGCGTGTTTTTGGGAGACCGTAGATCCGGGGAACAGCTTTTCCTGGGTACAGCCGGTAGTATTGTTGCCTTTCAATGGCTTTGTCCTTTTCTAACTGCTGAAGGCAACTGATGACCTTCTTCTTGTAGCTGTTGGTGGGGTCTTTCTTCAGGGATTCATAGGTGGCTGTGTCATTGAGGAGGACTTCAACTTTGGCGTGGTAGTCAGTTGTGTTAAGTACGACTGTGCATCTTCCTTTGTCTGCTGGTAGTATGGTGATCTTTGTCTCTTCGGAGGGATGACAGAGCTTTCTTTCCAGGATGGTCAGGTTTGAAGCTAAAGCTGTAACTAATTAAAGCTGGACTTGTTTTGACCCTGGACGAAAGAGAATTGATTGGTTAACCATATGTTGTAAAATTTGTACATCTGTTTCTAAACCCCCATCCTTAGAAACGTTGTAATAGGTATACACCCACTCTTTGAATGAATAAATATGCGAGGTGGAGCTAGATGAAGTCAGACGGAGAAGGGCTCTGCTCTGCTCGTTCTCCACCCACAGGTAAAGACAATGTCTCATTCTAGGGTTCTTTTTTCATTTATAGATGTTTCGACTCAACAGTCCCATTAAGTTTAAATTGGGCAACTGCATCTTACTGCACCTGTTTAGTTTTCTTTTGGTTTTGTTGGCTTATTAAGCACAATGACATTAAACCTGACTATAGAACTAGATATGCAACTTTCAACAATATAAATTACCCCATACACACTCACATTAAAACTACATAAAATGTTAAACACTACAGGTCATGTCAAAGTTGATGCTTTGTTCTATGACGACTTTACATTAAGTCAGGCCGCGCTTGACCTAATCAGGTAGGTGTGATCTAGCTTTTATTGTTAACTTTGCTCTCTACTAAGCCCCCACATTTTGCACATGCATTGTAAGCTCACATTTGTGGGGGTTGGGTTATTTATTACATATGGTCCCTACTTATTTCGCAACTCTGACCGGAGGCCTTTTGTACTGGACTTTTGATATCTAGTGAGCTGGAACAGGATTAAAGCAATCGTGCCAAGTGTAATCCTGGTCTAAGAGATGGAGCTGGACTGCTGGAGTCTAATCACCTCCTCTGATGGGGTTAGCCTGATGCTATGGGTGGAGAAGCACTAACAGCCAGCACACTCCAGGTTGAGAGATGATTGAAGTCGTCTGCATGATACTTTTAAAATGTTATCAATAGTGATAAAGATTTGATCTATTTGTTCTCTGGTTCAGCTGCAGAGGTAAAGCAGCGTGCAGTTGCATTTGTTTGATAATCACCTTTCTTTATCTGCAGTAGTCTGCCCAAGTTCCAAGATAAGACAGGACTGAAGAGAGACTTACTATGTGTATGATCTACAATAAATGGTTGAACCGTTAAATTTGTGTTGTTTCCCCTTGCTTCCATAAGTGTGAAACAACAACAAACGTGAATAATTAAAGTATTTAAAGAAATACATTCGGTTTAAATGTTTGTTCCCCCAATGAAAATAAAACACCAACCTACTGTATACAGTAACTAAACTTTTAACTCAATGCAAACTATTGGACTCAATACATAATAAAGAAATCAATAGAGACAAAAATCTGTCAGCCTCTGATGTCTGACGCCAGACAAAAGTCAATGAAATGGATTGTGTAGCCTTTCTAGATATTAATAATTGCACTATGTTTGGACTTCTTTGAAATATTTAAAAGGCCTCTTTTCCAAGAAAAGTACAAGCAATGTCCACAATCACCACAACATTGCCCTAAAACTTGGAAGTAAGCCCAAAAGAATAGGCAAACATCTATGTTAAGAAGGCTGTGTGGCCGACTCTGTCAGTTGCGGCTGGTCACCTGTTTGTAGTTATCTTGCCCCACCCTACCCCAGCTATATCACCTCAAAATGTATTGTTTTGATGCATTTAAAAAAGAGCAGAGAGCTGAAAGTTGTGAGGAAAGTTAACTCATTAAAGTCATTTGAACTGTTGCTTCTTCATGTTCAAATAATTTGTAGTAGTTAAATCAATTTGTAAGAGCTAAGGTAAGACAATATTCTTCTGAAAAAAACTGCTGTAATGGAAAATCCCCTTGGACTGTGATGTGACCAGAAGCCATAAAGGCTCAGGCTAAAACTCCTCCCTCTGTTAGAAATTCAACGAATCGTTTCATTATGGTGGGATTTCAAGCTTGTTAAACTGCAGCTTTGACAAATTATTTACCTCATGAACAGAACAGAGGTTTTCTTCACTAATATAAAGTCAAACAAATACTCTTAAATTATGGAGACATAGAATATTTCAAGAGCGTACCATAAGTCTGAATTGTTCCCCCTTTTGTCCCCCCCAAGGGATGCGTCATTGCATTCTATGTGACTGACACATAAACACTATGAGTGAAGACTGGATATTGAAAGGTAGTTGGGTCTTAATTCTCTACCGAACAAGAAACCAAATCTCTAACGGCCTTTTATAAATGTATTCAATGTCCTTGGTGTTTGCATATTGGGTCATCTATCTGGTAAGTTTCAGATTGTTGTTCAGTCAAAAAAGTGAACAGGAAACTCTGAAAAATAGAGATCAGGTTAGTGACTGGGTTTGATGTCAAGGTGAACTTAAAACCAGAAATTAACCAACTAACTTTCTGTGAACCTGAGTAGGAACAAGGAGAATACCCCCTGTGTTCCACAACAGCACTCTGAATAATGCCTGGTTCATTGGTGACATCACTAGCGGTTTGTAGTGCTTTGATGAGGTCATTCTCATAAGAACAAGACTGAGGGAGAAGGACAAACCAGGAACTCCCTTGGAGGCAGATTGTCCATCTTGGAATCAAAAGGGGAAAAAGGAACTTTGTTTATGAGCCAGAAAAAGGGTCACAGCTGAGGGGTTTGAGAATGGGTAGTCAGAGGGCAAAAAACAGGTTGGTGTCCAGAAACCAGACAGCTAAGACTAGTCCCAACAAGGACAAGGCAAAGGCGTGGAATCTATGAGGAAAAACCAAGGTCAGATTCAGGTAGTCAGGCATGGAAGGACTGCTAAACATAACTTGCTGTGAGACTTTCAAATAATCTGGCGAAAGTAACTGGTTTGAGCTCTGATTAAGTTGGCAGGGGAGCAGGTAGGGTTGCTAGTTGTTATGTCTAATTTAATTTAGGCTCGATTTAAATGTTTACAAAATCAATTCACACTCACAAGAAAAGGCAAAAACTTATAAAAAAATTAAACAAAAATAGTTAAACACCACCACCCACTGTGTGTTCCCAGCCCTGTTAGCACTGCCAACCTCCTTCTGGTCACATTTTAGGTGCATCCATTTTGTTAATTTTTATGATCCATTGTTGGCTACCCCATTCTGGGCCGCATGGCATAGAGGCTGCCATTTTGCAGGTTTTTATGACTCTTTGTCTCAGTTGAGCCTACACTCTTTGTTGAGCCTCAAATGTTATGTGAGCTAAACCATTTTGCTGCGATGCTGCTATTCTTAATACATTTGTGAATCATTATCATTTACTGTACACTGAATCAAACCACAGTGTTTTGATAAAATTTAAGAACTCTGCATTCATTATTTTTTTACATGTGCCTTCTGCTGTTTTGGAAGTACATCACCAAATGCAAACCCTGGACAGGTTAGATAGTTAACCTCCATAGCTAGCCCCGGGCCAGCCACAGCCTTCGCCCGCTCTGTCTACCCAGTGGGCTTCCACTGTCCTCCTCTGCTCTTCTTCTAAGCTAGCATCATGAAGCTGCCGCCTCTGTCCTTCTCTTGTGTACTGTCTGCCTATCAGGCTTCTTCGGTTGACCACTGTCTTCCTCTGATCTCCCACTGTGGTACCTTAGGACCAGAGAGGGGCAAGACTGGCTGCTTCATCCCGGCTCTGGTGCTGTCTCTGCCAGTGCTCTTTCTCTAATTTCCCGCTGCTCCTGTCTCAGCCTCAGAATTCTGTCTCACCTTACCTGTGTAGTTTGGGGGATTTTCCCCCATCACTGGACAGCAGGGCCTCGAAATTGGTCACGGACAGAGCAGAAGTGCAGTTATCCAAACGCAGATTCTGGAGGAGGTGGTGGTATTGTTTATAGGTTCCGTCTCTGGCAAGAACCTTTATGCCAGACAACTTTGTTTGTTTTTTGTTTACAATTAAAAAAGAACTGCGAGTCTCTCCGTAAAATCCATGTCGAATATGTAGAGATAAAACATACTACCAATAGACCATTACCATGTAGTGAAGTGTTTCACCTGCCACGGGAGTTGCTTTCGTTGGCCAGGTGCGTTTCAAGGCAAAGAAATGCAGATGAACCAACTGCTAAAATGTTTGCAGTGTTCACTTTCGGTGTGAATGCACCATTACATGAATGGCATTCAATGTGAGCCTCTAGTTCTGTGACCCTCCCCTCAAATCAAATGCCTGAAATACTGACAATGGGATTTTAAATGCAGTTTACAGGGAGGGAGCATGCCACTTGGTCTCCCTAATAAAAGCAGCAAGCCAGGGTTGCCCACTCCACAAAAGGGGATCTAACTTTCCAATTTTGACACATGCAAAAAAGCAACAGAAAGTATTCTGCACTAAAATGAACTGTGCCTCTCTATTGCTTACCTGGGCAACTATCCAGATGGCTTGTTTACTTAAAAATAGCTTTTTATCATTGAATAAAAGCCTTCATTTTGTCTTTAAGAACAACATAAATAAATTACATAATGAAAAAACTTGATCTATGTGTTTTTATTTTGTACACTTTATTTGGAAACATAGCTGATGTATTTTCCATTGTGGTGGCAGTGGCAGTTATGAAAAAGCCAATCAGATTGTTTCAGTAATGCTCCCTCCTACTTTTCAATATTATATTAGACTGAAGCATTCAGGTTGTAGTTTTCTTTTTGTTCAACAGTTTGATGGTTTAAAGTAAAATGCTGGTGATCTTTTATTTACTGCTGTTGCTCAGAGACAGATGTAAGTACAGAATGTATCAAATCTATATATTACCTTCATTTGTGCTGCATTCATTCTTTTACATGTTTAAAACTTTTTTGTCCTTTTTTAGGTCTAACAAGTGGTTACAATTTTGTGGTAACAACTGTTCGAGCTGGGCAAAATGTGACGCTGACATGTCCGCGCTCACCATCCAATCAATCCGGAAGTTTGTTTTGGATTAAATTTTCCTCTGTAAACTGGCCTGAATTTCTTGGCCAAACAATAACCTATGATTATGACAAGGTCACCAAAACTCGTCACTTAACATCAAAACAAGAGAAAGGAACATTTATTCTGCATTTTAAAGAAACTCAGCAGAATGACACTGGGCTTTACTACTGTATTAAAATTGAAGAACTAAAAATGATATTTGTGAATGGAACTTTTCTTAAGATCAACGGTAGAGAAACATTTTGATATATTCTATGTATCTTAAAGCAGTCTTATTTTCAGTATAAATATAAAGTATGTTGGATTAATGGTTAAGTTTTTGGGGTTGTTTTTTTAGGACCAGAAGCCGAGGTCCCTGCTGTAACTCAGGTGCCGCTACCTGATTCTCTCCATCCAGGAGATGCAGTGACTCTACAGTGTTCAGTTTTCTTTCACTGTGAGAGTAAAAAATGTCTAACTGATCACGGAGTGCATTGGTTCAAAGCTGGATCAGATGAGTCTCATCCTAGTGTAATCTATGTTGATTGGAAAAGTGGAAAAGAATGTAAAGAGAGCCATGAGGCACACACCTGTGTCTACAACTTCTCCAAAATTGTCAGTCGCTCTGATGCCGGAACTTATTACTGTGCTGTGGCCACTTATGAAGAAATTATTTTTGGAAATGGAGCTGAACTAAAAATTCAAGGTATGTAATTAAACCTTTTTTGAAAGTTGAGATGAATTAAAAGATAGAAATAGATTTATTTACCAAATACACAATTCCATAAAGGATTATTCAGGATTTATACTTTTTTTCTAGAACTGACGGATCTTTGGATGTCCACGTCTACTCTATTTTTATGCATCGCTGTGGCTTCATGTCTACTTGTCATTTTGTACCTTGTGTACATCATGAAGAAGAAGAAAACTTGTAACTTCTGCAATGGTGGGTTTCATGAATCAATATTAAGATAGTTTGTAGTAGCAAATTATGGATATACTATATAACTTTACATATACTCTATGTAAAATTCTGCTCCCTGTTGAGTAGATGCCATCACAGGACGTGGTGCTCAGCAGAATGAAGAGGTAAAGTCCAAAGATGTAAACATTATACTTGCTGCTTACATTTAAATTAACATCTCATGTTATATATTTTTTTTAACTCTACATATTTCCGCAGAGAAATGTACACACTTTGGTCTATTCTGCCCCAACCTTCACCAGGAGCAAACTTGGAAAAGCAGAAAGAAGAAAAGTAAAAGCACATGAAGAGACGGTCTACACAAGCGTCTCTAAATAAGGTTGAGGTTGTAGCTGATGTTTTTGTCTGCACTCTGGAAAATGTTGAGTTTAATCAGTTTATAGTCTCGTTTTGCAACATTGGATTCGCTGTCATAATATTAAAATGTCATGTATTTTTAACACCTGCTGTCCCAGCATATTTCTTCTGGTTTTATGTAATTTTCAATCTTCTCACAGCTGATATGTAAAACTTTGTTGAAATAAGAATTCCTTTCAGTAAAATTGAGATCATGATTTAGCCGTTAGGAGCATACCTCAAAACGTAAAGCTGTTTTGCATCTTTTAAACAAATTTTTTTTTAAACTGATGTTTTATAGCCAGATGTTGTGCTTAATATGTGTTCTTGATGAATCGCCTTGCTGTGGACTGACAACCTGTCCAGGGTGTTTCACCAACAGTCTGCTGAAGATAGGCATAATCAACAGAAAATATTGCACAGATTTTGTATCTGTAGATTGTAAGAAGTTGGCCGATAATTTTAAAAACTTTTTAAAAAGAAGGTCCTTAAAGTGTTTTTTTTTGGAATGCGTTGTTTACAAGAGTTCAAACTTAAATATCCCCGCAGCTTGATGAATAAGAGGACATTCCAGGACTTTAAAGGTAGATGCATTGCACTGCAACAAATTTATTTTCCCTTTTCTAAGTAGTTTAGTTATGACAATTAGTTATCATCAGAATGTTTGAAAAAAGTTCAAATAAATACATTTTAAGCAATACAAATGTTCAAAGCCATTCAACAACCATTCTTGATAGCAATAACAGGACCAAAAAATTACTAAATTATGTTTATCTGATAGATGTTCTGTAAAACAGAATATAGTTGCACTTGATATTGTTCAGAGGCTCAAACTGAGAGGGACCAAAGTTTCTGTTTGGTTTTTAAAAATGTTCAACTTATACAAGGATTTTCAGAGATCCCTTTCTGGAAAAACACAAAAGTATAACGCTTTTAATTATTTTATCTGGGTCATTCCTCTTTATACACTATTACACAAAATGTTTAGTTTATTACAAACCTGTTTGTCTTGTCCTATAATTGTGCCTGCCTATCAGAATAAGATTAAGCAAATTAATCCTTATGATTTATTGATTCCTTTGCAAGAAGATGAGAATCACAAAAATACATGCTAATATAATATTTTATCTTTCATAAGTATCTGTGCTTTTTTCAACAAGTAATCATTTTGAAAAACACGAAAAAGCAATATCCAGAACCCTTAAACCCAGAGGGTTTTACGACCAATTTCTGCCCGAAATTACATATATGATTAAATAAATTGTAGCTCCTAAGTTAGAATTGAAAATGTAAAAACATTTAGTAGAGAAAAAAATATCTACATTTTTGAGACTCGCCTGTTTTTTTCCAAATATAAGCACTGCTAAATACCGTGAAAATTATTATTATTTTTTTTTTTTTTTGAGCTTTTTACAGCACTAGTGGCTTGTTTTTTCTGACAGCAGGCTGACAGGAAAGGGGGTATGAGAGAGGGGGGGAGACATACGGGAAAGGACCACAAGCCGGATTCTACCTGGGTCGCCCGCGTCGAGGACTAAGGCGGGTCGTGCGCACTAACCACTGCGCCACCTGCACGCCCAAACCTTGAAAATTTTGACTGTATCGACCCATATCTTGATTACAACTGCAAATTTACTATGAATCTTTTAAACTTCTTTGCATATGCCAGCTGACAGTCTTTGCTGGGCTCTGGATAAAATAGATGCATAAAAGACCCCCATCCGGTCTTTGGAATGAAAAAATTATGTATTTAACAATAATAAAAAACTTAAAGATATAATATTTTTTTAGGATAAAACACTATACTTAATTATTAAATGGAGCCTAGGCGAAAATTCAAGCTGGCTGACGGAACAGAGCTGATCCTCATCATCCACTCACCACACCCCTGCCGCAGCCGATCAGGACCAGCACGCTGCGCCACACAAGCCAATCATCGTTCTTTGGATCCATTCATAAATTCAAGCCACCTCATGACATTCCTGCTTTTTGAACCTCAAACATCTCTCATAGTTCTTTGTATAGCATTCAGATCCTTGAATCCTGGGTCCAGTGTGGTCAATCTTCAATTTTGCAGCATAGGTATTGGATTTGTGTGTCTTCTGGTCTTTTTGATAATGTAGACTTAGAATTAATTATTAATCACTGCATCATCTTAGCTCATCATCAGCTAATTGAGAGGAAAAAGGCAAGCAGAAAAGAAGATGAAATGCTAATGTGACTAAGTCCTCACTTAGTGATATAACTGTTGCAAGAAAATACAATTGGAATCCATTACAGTTGATTTGTCTTGCATTCACTTATTTATATTGACACAAATGTTCTTGACATAGTCGTGGTAAAGTTACACACAGTTTTACACTCTCAGACACACTCAGATAGAAAACTGATAAATATAGTAAATCATATATACTTGCAGGTATTACGGTACACTGTAGCTGTAGTTAGCATTGTGATATCCATGAGGATGTTGCTCTGTTGCTGCCGTTTGTTGAAATTCTAGATTTGCTCTCTTGTTTTTTAGTTAGTCATGCAAATTCAAGTAAGTATATTAAAACAAACTCAGATCTCTGACTATCAAATATTACATGTTGGATGTGATAAATCAGGTTATTGTTAGGAGAGACGACAGACTTTCTCTCCTAAAAAGTTGTTTCTTATCAAGGCCTGCTTGAAAGCGGTTTGCTTTGTTGAAGAGCCCTTTAAAACAAACACATCTGCCACAAAATGCTACGCATGCCAAGGAAAGTTTAACATTTATAAAAAAACAACACAAAAGTTTAAAACAATAAAACAAATCAAATAAATTAAAACAGATAAACCCACATAAAAAAATACAAAAGCCACCCCCAAAATGGAAAGAGTCTCATGCTGTGTTGAAGCCAAAGAATAAAAAAAGGTTTTAAGAGGAGTTTTAAAAATAGACAGTTTTGTCTAATGAGGAGGGGGAGCTCATTTCAAAATTCTGGAGCAGCAGCGGAAAAGGCTCTGCCCCGAGTTTCCATTTGGACCTCAGTACCTCCAGGAGCAGTAGATCAGCTAACTGGCGTCACTGGGTGGGAGCATAGTGGTGGAGAAGCTCAGAGGGGTAGGGATGGGCCAAGTGATATAAAAGTTTAGAAACATATAGAAGAATCTTAAAATGGACTCTAAAAAGCAAATGCAGGCAATAGAGGGAGGCCAGGATGGGTGCTGTGCTCCCTCTTATGTACTCCAGTTAAAAACCATGCGGCTGCATTCTGCACCAACTGGAGACGGGTGAGGGAAGAGGGGCTCCCTCAAAACTGCTGTGCAGACATTTAAAAGCAGACTGAAACACTCTGGGGCACAATGTTCATCTAAAACAACTTAAGTGTAAATAACTTTTTTTTAAGATTTTACAAATGAAATGGCTGCTTAGAGATGAGTCTGAAGTTGGCCAGCACATCTTAATCAAGGCCAGTCTTTTTTAATTAGGCACTGGACCACGGCATGTTCAAAACTCAAAATCCAGAGGAGAGACTACTGTTAATAATGTTCAAAACTAAATGTCCTACAACAGAAAATTCATTTCAAGAAACTGGGGTGGAGGGGAGAACATCGTGGGGAGAACCTGATGGCTTAATATCGCCAATCAGATCCTCTAAAATTGGCAGAGATATTGTCTCAAACTCATCAAGAGCTGCTGAACAAGGAACATGAGAAGAGGGATCATGTGCAGGAGCAGTGATAAGAGTCTTTGCAGAGGCGACTTTATCAATAAAACCATGTAGGACGCTACTGCAAGTTTCAGAAGATGCCTCCCAACTTACAGGCTGTGGCGCATTAAGTACAGCATCAATACGTTTAAATAATGGGTTATGACGATTTAAGTCAATGATATTAGCCAGTTCCGCCAAGAAGGTTATGTTTTCAGTGACATTGGTTTGTTTGTTTGTTAGCAACTTTACAGAAAATGTTATGGATGGATTTTGCTCAAATTTTCACAGGAGGGGTGTATTATAACCAGTGACAAATGATTACATTTTGATGATGATCCAGATAACCATCAGGGGGTGGCTAACTTTTTTTGTAAAGTTGCTAACAAACAAACCAATGCACAGCTTGGCAAAGGTCTGCGCTCTCCAAGTGCTTTTCTAGTCTAACCATGTTTTGATAAGAAATCTAGAACTTAACAGGGATATGGAAGGAAATGCGCAGCTTGTCCTTCCAACTCAGCTTGGTGGCATTACTGCCTGACTGCATGAGTTTCCTCATTAAACCAAGGCTCACATCTAGCCCTGGGCTGCACAGTTTTCACTGGCGTAACAGAGTCCAGTATAGTCTTGCGGAGAGTATTGTACCAGGTGTTGAGCTCCTCTGTGTTAGCAGAGGCAAGACGAACACAGAGCTGGTTAAAAACCACAGAAAACTGTCCAGCAGTTAGAGTAAAAAATCCGATGGTTCTGTACAGGAGCACCAGATTTAAGATCAACACAGGATAAAGCAGCTTCAAACATGTGCCTGTCTTTGTTAATTCAACTCACTCAGGTGCAATATTTAACTTTTTAAACCTACTCATTTCTGTGGAAGCTTTAAATGATGTTCAGTGTGGTTCTCCATCTATTTGAAAATAACTTTCTGAAGAGTTTCAGTCAGGTTTTAGAGCTCATCATAGCACTGAAACAGCTCTGGTGAAAGTTACTAATGA
>JAUZNJ010036909.1:0-11674 GCA_034780135.1 Jordanella pulchra
AGAACTTATTGAAAACTCAAGACAGCCATGACATTATGTTTTTTACAAGTGTATGTAAACTTTTGACCACAACTGTATGTTGAACTGGTTTACCACACCTTTTTATATGAAACATTTGTGAAGCTGAACGGAAAATGCATCACTGAACACCATTCAACTGCCCTTATTTCAAAGATAACTTCACAAAAACAAGCTTGATTGAATGCTTCCATGGTTGGAAAAGAAAAAAATGTAAACCTGGAAATGTTCCCATAATACCGTTTGTTTTGCAATCATTTTAGTAAAAAAAAAGATTCAGTTTCAGGAGGTTGGGCAGGGCAGGGCAGTTTTTAGAACTTTGCATGACAACAAGAAAGAAAGAAATAACATGGGCTTTCTTTTTATGATGGCTAAATGAATTGAGGCCACACAGAGCATGCAAAAGGAACATGCAAAAAACATACTACAATAAGACATAAAGCATTAGCTGCTAGAGGTCTCAAATTCTCTGCCACCCCAACAGAAATGATCAAATGAAAAAAACTAAAAAGGTTACTCATTACCCTTCACAACAGACTCAGCTCTCACTTCCTTTCTGAGAATATTGTCTGTGTGGGGGTTCTAACCAAGTTTAGACTGAAGAGGTGGCTGTCATATCAAGTTGCTCATGGTGGAAAAAGCGACTTATTTCCTAAACCTATAGAGCTAACATCCTGTCTATTGACTCAGTGGCTTTAAATGTAGAGCTAAGAGATAAAATAAAGACTGAAGAGCTGCTAGACCCTACACAGGTAAGGAAGTGCACAGTACTTAGCTGGTTGTGTGGTGCTTGAACAGTTTGTTCCTTTCAAAGAATCTTACACACAGTATTAAAGTTTATGTATGCTTGTTTAACTTTAATCAAAAGCATTAATTGGAGTTTATCATTCGGCTTTAAGTCATCACTCTTTTTGTTCATCTGGAAAATTTTAAAATGCTATCGCCTATCTAAGTTGAAATAAAACATACTTTGGATATTAATAAATCTCAATGCTGCAATATCTACATGTCAAAAATGAACTGATCGATCTTTGTTTTAAGGTGGGATGGTGAATTTCTTAAGATATTGCTGCCTCAACTGCTCAGTAATATGTTGCATCTTCTGGACTTTCTGGCAAGCAGGTACAATTTTCTTATGATTAGTCCATACGAGCTGATTATATGAACAGTACTTTGTAAAACCTTTAGTCATCGGTAGCTTCTTAACATTGTGTTTGCAAGGAGCCTGACTATCTTGTAATCCTTTAAAGTGGTCTTGGTTGATAGTTTTCCAAATTTCAAAGGGTCTTCAAAGTTTCTGTTAGATTTTATCCGTTTGTCATTTGATGACCCTAAGAGAGGCATAAGCTTAGCTTATTACACTACTGTGCTTAGTTTCAGCTTAAAGCTCTTTAAATGTGTTTGTCACAGACATGTTTGATGGATTCCATAGTGTTTGTTTTTTAGAATTTTCTGTAAGCTTGGTAAAAACATTAAAATCAGACTTTGGCGCTAAAACAGGCTGCTTGTAACAACAGGAACACAATTCAATGAGTTCAAGGTGTGCTTTATGAAGCCATTGTTTGTATTGTTAGATGGTTCATGCCCTTTAAAACATCTTTAAAACATGCAAAAAAACATTAATTTGTTTAAATTATTAGAAGAAATCAGGCTTCTAAGACACTAAATAGGAAGGATAATTAAAACTGTACTTCAGTGTTTGTGTGTGCGGTTAAAAAAATAGGAGAGCAAATTTTTACAACTGAAATAAAAGTTGGGCACTGCGGGGAACAATGCCATATATTTAATGTGTGATGTGCTTAGTGTATGTTTACACTCATCAGCTACCATCCATCATCTGACTGGTCTACTTTCTGTTTTGTTTATGCAAGCATTTTCAGTTCAAGATTTTACAAATATGTTTTAGTGTTGATTCAATTTCCTACTTCTGTGATAAACTTTCATTTCCACAATTTGTTAAGGTTTTGGCTTCTCGGGCTGCCTGCTGTTTTTTTATCTTGGGCCAAGACATTGCACGTTATTTTGACACCTACCCCCTGACCTATATAACACCGTACACCAATGTGCGTGACAGACAATTGGCCATGTTTTTCTTAACACTGACAAACATCTCCATTTTAAATGCACAGGAAACATTCAGGCCAGTAGGGCTGCAGGATCTCTGATGGCTCCATGGGGTCGGCGGCCCGGCAGATTGCCTGTCTTGGTGGGGTGTGGTCATCTTGGGGCCTGGGCTTTGCACAGAGTTATGGCGTTATATAATAGCTGCATTGGTTTTGAATTGAAAAAGCGATATATTTAATAACTTTTTCATATATTAGTAATGCTCTTACATAATATGCAATCTAACACAGTGTATTTTTCATAGTAAATCATACTGAAATAGTGTAAACCCTGTTTAATGCCATGCAGAGTATATTGTATTGTATTTTTCTTAAATTGCTTGAAAAGCATTTTTCAGATTCATGCCCATTGTATAACAAATTGAAACCTGTAAACTTCAAAAAATGTAAAGTTTAAAAACATCTAATTTGCCTTATCTTTCTTCTAATAAGTAAAAAAATGCGATTGTAAATGATGCAGTAAGGTCAATAAAAATAATGTTCAAGGAGATAACTGGAAGTAGCACATGGCACACTTTTTGTTTGCTAGTGGGCGCCTCTTTATTTCTACACCAGTTTCAGCTCACCTCTCTTGTGCACCGCAGGAGCGCCACCAATGCCGAATTGTTATATGTCCTTTACCCTTAGATTTTACAGCCTCAAATACGTAGGAACATAAGGAGACCAAAATGTCTAACAATCTTAAATCTGAATGTCCCATTACTTCTTTGTCTGGATCAGAACAATTATGTGTACATGCAATGTAGCTCAGTCGTCCAGCTACATACGCCAAAATGATTCAGATTAGTAGATTATCTTGTTAAATTTGAAGTCCTTATAATTAACTATTTAATTCAATTGTTAATATATAACATCTTAAATTTTATAAATGAACCTCAAGTTGTAAGTTGTTAAAGTTTCGCTAACAATTAAGTTTTCCAAGTTCTTTGAAAATTTAGATAATGAAATGTAACTGCACAGTTACATTAGCTGTTAATAATGTAGGTTTGTTAAACTCAAATTTGAACTTTGTTTATTAAAAATCCACTTAACTGACAATAAGAGGTTCTGCGTTTCTCTGCACCATCCCCACGAGCTATCAGATGAACAGACGATCCTCCCTCTTGCTCCTATAAAAGGCACCTCATTCCTGCAAATTCTTGTTTGGCTTCTTTCGTAACTCAGTAGTTTATGTCTGTAAGCTATAAGAATATTACTTGTCTTCTTTACCTGAAGATTATGAATATATTAAATGAATAACTAAAAGGTCATTCAAAATCAAGGGTAAAATCAATAAATGATCATTAGTTAAATGATTATAATTGTAACCTGATTAATACCAGGGGTTTCTAGCCATTTTACTCACGATGGGCTCCTGGATCGGCAGTTAAAATCCAGGTGCCTTTCAGCAATTTAGACTATGGTTATTAGCAGAATTATTAACCATTAATCAATAAAATGTCTCTATTAATTTGTCTTTTTCACAAAGGGAATGATTCTGGCCTGAAAGATAAACTGTTCACTATATAAAATAAACAGAAACGACCACGAGATAAAACAATGGTACCTTTATTTATTAACAATCACTAAAAATGGGTTTTCAGAGTCAGTTCAAAAGTCCATGGAAAGGTTAGAGTTAGGAGTTTAATGCATTCAAAGTGTCTTTTAAAAATATCAGATTAATGTGAAATAGACAGTGATACGGTCAAAACAATGATAAACATCTTCTCCCACTTCATCCGTCAGAGTCGTGGTTGGGCCGGTGCCTATCTCCGGAAGACTATGGGCGTAAGGCGGGGTACACCCAGGACAGGACGCCGGTCTGTCGCAGGACAACACATAGACACAGACGTACAAACATGTACACTCACACCTAGGGACAATTGAGAGATGCCAATTAATCTAACAGTCATGTTTTTGGAGTGTGGGAGGAAGCCGGAGTACCCAGAGAGAACCCACGCATGCACAGGGAGAACATGCAAACTCCACCCAGAAAGACCCCAGGCCAGGACCGAACCCAGAACCTTCTTGCTGCAAGGCAACAGCGCTAACCACTGATTTTCTTTAGGGGGCTGTACGCACTGTACAGCCCCCTAAAGAAAATCCTCAACCAAATAATGTTGTATTTAACCAACAAATAACACAGGCTTATCATATGATTGACAAACTCTCAGTTTTCCGTATCTCAAAGTTAACCCGTGAGTTCGGAGGTCAATAGTCTGTTGATTTGAACAAAAAACATGCCATAAAATGACTCAAGAATCCTCTGCTGTTATTGTATCACATAGTGGGTTACATGGTTACTGAGCCACACCAAGCAACCATCACATAGCTGTAGAGAATGGCTCCAATTCACTCTGCATGCCCCCATGCCCTCATTCCAGGAATGCCTCTTTATATTAGCTTAGTGTGACATTTACCAGTTCCATATAAAAATGTCTTCCTACTGAGCAGCTTGCAGAGGGACACCAAGTATGCTGTTGTAAATATAGAGCTGTGTGCAAATATGCATCTCTACTTTGCCCAGTAAGCTAAACACCACCAGCCCACAAATATTACCACAATGAACAGATATTTAACAACTCTTGGATCGACATTACTGTCACTCTTGGATGACTGACGTCTAAGGCAGCCTGAGTTGCTACTAGTGTTCTTCTGTTATCAGTAAAATCAGAAAACTAGCAGTAAATTTAAGAATATGATGTCAAAGTCTCTATCTACCACCTGAACCTGGTGGAGGGGTTTCAAGGCTATGTTATCGGGGACTTAAATGCCCCTAGTAGGGTTTCCTGAGACAAAGAGGCTCTTGGTGAACGGTCAGAGTGGTTTTAAAGAGTGGTTCAAAAATCCTTTGTGATGAAAAAAATCGAGACACTGATGTCATCTGGAAGGGCAGAGCTGGGCCTGTGGTTTGGGTTCGTTGCCGGGAACCTGGCAGCCAAAACCAAAAAGTTACACGAGGCCACCCACCCACATGGACGTCCCACACAATACATTTACATTAGGCTCACGTACCACAAATAATAACAGCCCTTTGGTGGGCCAGATCTTATTTGCCATGGAGCAGCTGTGGACCCACTGATGGACCCGTGCTGGCCCAAAACTCTTGTGGCACTGGCACTGGATGCCGGCCTGATTCCCACCTTAACAAAGCCATGTAATCATTTATTTAACTAAAAATAACTCATTAGACATTACATGTAATACTTGAAATGGCCTATGAACAGACAGAATAGGCTGGTATTAATCAGAGAAGCAGCAGAACTGCCTGAACTGCAAAAGATCCACAGCTCAGGGTGAGAGTAGGAAGCAGCAAACGTGAAAGATATTCTCAAGTGAGAAGAGGCGTCATTAGATGTGTTGGCCTATGTGCAACCCACACAACACACAACAGAAAGAACAACAAATAATGTGTGAAAAAATGGTTTTCTTCAGCTGCAAAAAAAAGCTGGTCGGAGTTGAGGGAAAGACAAACGAAGATAAATGCTGAAAGTAAACCATTGGGGCATAAAGGATGTAAGATAAAAACGAAGGTTAACCTGTCAAATTAACATACAGTCAGTGAATTGGAAAAAAATAATCAAACTATACAAAAAATATAATAATATATAATCATTTAATAAAATATATTATAAGCGTACTCTAATTCTAGACCTCAAATAAAATTCTCATCAGATGTTTTTGAAACTAAGATGAGCAAAGCTGACAGCGACATACCCTGAAACACTAAAAATAAAAAACAAAACAGGATATTCTTCAGAGATAGTAAGTTACACAATACCTGCACATCCTGTATCTGAACAGACATACAATTGCATCATAAATGGCATTCAACACGCACAGTTCAAGATGTGATGTTACTCATAAGTTATCTTTTTTAGCATACACAGTAAGACAAGAAATAGTCTGACAGCAACTCCCTTCTTATTGTTTCTTAACTGCAGAAAATTCACACACTGACAGTATGTTAATAAAAACCTGAGTTACACTGATTTGGTCTCTGATAGGGTTCTCTAATTCTGTTTTCATCTCTTTTTTGAAAACTGGTTTGTTTAATATTTATGTTTTTTGATGTAACAATCCCATTTCCTTTCCTTTTATTTCACATTTAAAATAATTTTATGACACTTTTATTCTTTCCTCTTCTTTTCACAGAAGCGAAATCAACTAAACAGGTTGTTGGCAGCACAGTGGTGCTGGATTGTAACAACACCTTAATACATAACTCAAATATGATCATTTGGAAAAAAGATGGAAGGCCGCTTTTCAGCCTGACAAACGAAGGCCAAAAAAGGGCATTCAACGAAAGTGTTGATCTTAACCTGAAGATGTCTGACTCAAAAAGCCAGCTAAAGGCACTAATCATAGAAGACGCCAAGAAATTGCATGAAGGAAACTACACCTGCGAGTTGACTGGAACATTTGGGTTTTGGGAAGAACAATGGGAGCTTATTATTACCGGTTTGGAAAATCTTTTATCATCTATTATGATAATACTGGAAGTAATAGGAAACAACAGAGATTAAACTGCTTCAGTTATTAAAGACAGTAAACAGTTATTAGAGTCCTGCTCCTGCAGCAATGCTTTGGTATTTATGAAATATATATAATGATTCCTTGAGGTGATTCAGTAACATTTATTTCTTTACACTCTAAAACCTTAAAGGAAACCATTTACTTTAAAAAGGCACATGTTAAGTTTAGCTCTGTTTTTCTGAAACAAAATTAGAAATGTGTAAAAACCTCATGGTTACACTTGGTAATTCCTGTTTAAAATAAGACATCCTTCACATAAACACCCCCACCAACAAACACACTAACAAAGAGCCACAAAACAGCTGAACTTTGTGAAAGATTTTAAAATGGCCATATCTACAAAAAATATAAATATAAACCTGCTGATCAAACTCTGTTTCCCCCTCAGGAGGAAATAACAGCAGTGGAAAACTTGGAACTCTGAGGATTGCTGTTATAGCTGGTGTTCCTTCTGCGTGTTTCATTATATTACTTTCGGTTTTGATCATTTTAACTGTGAGGAAACGGAGGGCAAAGTAAGTGCTTTCAGGTATGGTTTTTGTTTTACATGATACAAATAAATTACATATAAAACAAAAATGATTTCTGCTTTACAGAAACAGCTCGCCAACAGAAATAAGGGTAAATATAACCTAAACGTTTAATATTGTTGTTTTATTTACTTTTAGTAGCCACAGTGCCAGGTAACTCCATA
This sequence comes from Jordanella pulchra, assembly GCA_034780135.1. Classification (NCBI taxonomy): domain Eukaryota; kingdom Metazoa; phylum Chordata; class Actinopteri; order Cyprinodontiformes; family Cyprinodontidae; genus Jordanella; species Jordanella pulchra. The sequence goes on from JAUZNJ010036909.1 coordinate 7,351, forward strand.
CATTTCTATCATAGATAAATGACCCTAGACTCATTTGTTACCAAATAGACGGGCCATAATGACTTGCGGCAAGAACATATCTGTCTTAAAGCATTTTCCCAGTAGGATCCACCATGTTTTATAAACTTTTCAATAGAGTCTTGTATTTTTAAAGGCCTGAGAAATTGAAAGTTTTTTTTTTTAAATGGCAACTTGTTTGAGACACATTGAAGGCTGCTATACAAGGGATTAAGGGAAAAAAAAAACTTCAATGTGTTTGATCTACTTTAACAGATTGTAAAAAAGGTAGGTCGATATATAAAATGATACTATGAGGAATGTATCCATAAAATGCTAAAAGTAACTTTAACACTATTATTTGCCAATTTAGGTCAATGTTTGATTTCCTTTTTTTTTTTTTAGAAGAAACATTTCAAAAAGATTTAGGTACAACTTAAAAAAGGGTTATTTTAGGTGTTCAGCACTTAGATTTCACAACGTCACTTCATTTTTTTCTATTATTAAAGTAGTGAAATCTATTTTAGAGTAAATCAAGCTATTCCTCAAAGATATGGATACTCAGTATACCTATGTGAACAGTCTTATGTTTTTAAAACATACTCATACAAGTTAACCAAGTTGTGCTTTAGTTTTCAGCAATAGGGAAAAATCAGCAAAACTGATAGTATAGTATAGTGCCACGACAAAAACCACATCTGAGCAAAGGAAAAGTGAAAATAACAGAACACTCGAATTTGCCAAAAAAAACATCATGGCAAAAGCTTCTGGGAATTTACTCTGTGAAGTCCCGAAACCCAAGTAGATTTCTTTTAGAATATTGTGTTTCATGTTGTATTCAGTGGGTTCTGAGTAAATGATGTCAAGTGTCCTGAAATAGTTACCAGTTGATTGTTGCCAGTAATTGAATATTTAGCTGTTTTGTTGCTAAGGGAGGCTTAACCTGTGTTTAAACAAAGGAGCACTTAGTTTTCTAGAGAAAGGAAACTCTGGATTGCTTTTTCCCATGACAAATGCCCTCTTAATTGGAAAACTAGGTTTTGAATACTCTGGTTATTATTATGGAATCTAAACATGTGTTTAAGGATGTAAAGCATTTAGGAGTGTTGGAAAAAGGCAAAAACATCTGACTTCTCCTTTGTCCCTCTTTTTCCAGCAGCAAAAGCAAGTGGAAGACATCTATGAAAACCACTTGGAGATTCAGCGTCGCCAGGCTTACCTCCACTAACCCCGGTGTTGCTGTTTAAACTGCTCTCTCAATAAATGTACTGTAAATGTTGTTAACAAGAGATACAACAGTCTCCTAACTCTGTCAACTTTCTAGGGAGGTAAATGGTAAAACTCTCTTAAATATACCCATAATAATGGTAATTATGAACATGGCTCTCAGCCACGGAGGTGTCAGTTTTCTCAGGCCAGTTGCATGGGGGTGGGATTGGGCCCTATCAAATTATGGTCAAGAACATTTTTTGTTAACATTAGTCCTTTCTAAGGAAGATTCGACCCATGACATTTGGAACTCAAACATAAACATGCAAAACAAGCAGCAGCCTAAAATAAAAATGCTTCGGACTGCCTTATGTATTGAAAAGCCACAAGTGCCAAAAGTTAATAAAGTTTCAAAATTATATCTATGCATGTGAAACTTTTGTCAGAAAATTGGAGACGCTTGTGATGCTTGTTCTAAATATAAAATGAAATAAAATAATCTCATATATATTGGATTTGTTGTATCTCTAGCCTTACAAAAAATGTCACTGAACAAGGGAGCTTCAACTAATTACATTTTAGTGTTTTTGCCTAGTGAGTCATAGCAGTGATTAAAATTATTTTATGATGTGCTGTTGTTTTTTGAAACAAAATTTAAATATATTATCTTATCAGGCTCTAAAAATATCAAATTTCTGAATGCAATTATTAATTTTAGTAATACCTAAAACCTTTATATTAAAAAGAATAATTAAATGTTGGGGACATAAAATATCCACTGTGCAAAGATGCATCTAAATTATGTCTCTTCTAGGTCAAAAGGTACACAGACAATCATATGAAATTACACTGACCAACTAAACAGTTTTTTCATCTATTGGTTCTTGATTTAAGCAGTGTGAATCTCTTTCAAAATGGTAGCAACTCAAATTCACTGTAAGATGGCTAATGGAAAAAATTGAAGAATTATTATTTTTTTTCAGTTAAGATTTTTTTTTAGATAGCTTATTCAGTAGTAGGCCCTACAAATTGCTTCTCTGACCACATTTGTTACTTGTTTAATCCTAACTATCGTCCCTAAAAGGTCCAAAAGTAAGGATCGTTAAAAAAAATGATTCAATTCTCTTTAAAAGGCATTCAGAGACTTTAATTAATCCAATTACCCACTTGGTTTGAAATCCTTTAGGTATTACATTTTGTCAAAGAAGTAAAGTTGGAATTTAATAATAAATAAGTTCAAGTCTTGTTTTTACAGCCTATTAAGAACATTTTGGGGCTAAAGTAATTTTAATACTTTAGAGAAGTCTATCAGAAATTAAAACAGTAAATTCATCTGACAAAATGGAGAAAGAAGTCCAGTCCACTCTCAGATGAGTTATGGATGAATTATTGTGCTGAACAATTGACATTTGCAAATTCAAGTTCACAAAGAGCTTTAGGGGGAACACTGTTAGCATATTTTTTAACAACATTTTCCAAAAAAGTACACTTCTTAGGCCTTAGCTAACTGTGGTTGGAGAAACTGTTACTCACAAAAGTAAACCTTTACCATCTGGTCTGGACGTGTTCAAATATAAAATCCTTTTTGGGCCATAACACAATCAGAATCATCTGCTCTACTGTTTACTAAAACCGAAACCCTGCAATAAGCTGGAGAAAATAGATGGAGTATGATTTACAAGACTTTAAATGGCCTGGCTCCACCTTGTTTACGGGACTTTGTTGTTCTTTGGCTCAATGAGATCTGCATGAATAGCTTCATTACACAACTGCATCATACCATTTAACTCCTCAACATTTGGTCAGTCTTGGTCTTTGGTATCAGAAGTGGGATTCTTTCCGGGCAGGAGAGTTCCAGTGTGGTGGTGAGGTCTTTTTCCAAATTATGTCTGTATTCTCTCTTCTTCATTTTTGCTCTTTGCATTTTCCTCAGCTGAAATTTGAGTGTTACTTCAGCCAAAGTAGACTTAATGAAAGATGAGGAAGCCACTGGTTCTAGATCGACAAAATTAACTTTTTGTGTGTGTAGAGCGTGATCGTCGAACAGCAAGGACATGGTGGACACGTTAGAGATGGAAGTGGAGGTGGTCTGATCCAAGCATTCTTGGGCCACAGTCATCTCCTTGCCAAGAATGCATCAAATTTTGTGCTCCGATAAACACAACCCTCCCTCTTCATCACATGAAAGGTCGCACTGGTAAGCCTGTCTTTTACTTACAAATCCAATGCTGTTAGTGTGCAGCGCTCATCATCCGGTCATGATAAACAAGTATCTTAAAAATTTCCACTATCATATTGTTTCCTGCTCGAACACTGTATAGGATACACATTATATAGGACTGCCTTTAGCCAGGTTAAAGCTGCATTCCCCGTCCAAGAAGTCTGCAATGAGACCAAACCAATCCTCAGAGACCTCCTGTTTTCAGCTGATCTATCAGTTTTACCAGGACAGCCCCATCCTGCAGATGATTAATCTGTATTTCCCTGACCTAGCTGAGAAGAGCCCAGACAACCGATTTTAACATCTTGTTGGCTTCCCCAAAAGGGAGTTACAATGAAATGTCAACAATTCTTCCTTTTCGAACGTTCTCTTCTCCTGTAAAAAAAAACTTTTCCAACTGGACAACAACGAACACAAAATGTGCTAAAACAGTTGGCACAAATAAGTGAATATTTAAGTGACAAAATTAACTAATTGAAATCAACTTGAAATAACAAAGCTCCTTCCCCCATTCAGTCTTTCAGAAAAACAAATGTTTTTTTTTCCAGTTTTCCTCTTCCAGCTGAAACTTTTTTTTGTCCTCATTTGAGTTTGGTCTCTCACACCCATCATACAGCAAGATGGAAGTTAGCAGAGTGCTGCAGATGAATCAAAAAAAACTCAGACAGACATGTTAGTTCAACTCTGGTTAAACAGTAAGCTTCATATAGTAATGTACGTATTCGACACTCAAAGGAGGAGTATTTTGAACAGGCCTGTTATTGAAATGCATTTAAACCAAAGATATGTATTTGGATGGCTAATAGATTATCAATCAATCAATCAAATCAAATTTTATTTATATAGCACATTTCAGCATCAAGGCATTTCAAAGTGCTTTACATAATTAAAATAAAA
>JAUZNJ010036910.1:0-11674 GCA_034780135.1 Jordanella pulchra
GTTTTACAGCATGAAATGTCTGAATGAGTGCTCATCCAAGACTGGTGATTCCATACTTTTTGCCAGGGGTTGTAGAATCAGACAGTTATAAACATATACTGCATAAAAAGACACAAAATCCATGTTCTACTTAGTGTCTGACATTAAGTCAGTACAACTCTTTCTGGTTTTAGGTTTCAGGGCAAGCCAACAGACATAATCCCTCCCTGGGTCAGCCACAGGACCTCCTCCCGTTTGGATGTGCATGAAACACCCCTGGAGGGACGTGTCCAGGGGGTATCTGAAACAGGTGCTAGAGCCCCTTCTGCTGACTCCTCTTGATATGGAGGAAAAACAACTCTACTCAGAGCTTCTCCAGAATTATTAAGCTCCTTCCCCTATCTTTAACGGAGCCCCTGACCACCCGAAAGCTAATTTAAGATGTTTACAGTATATCTAGGTTTTTGTTATTTTGGTTATGATCAAAACCACATGTACATACTCTTGGCCCACCCCTAAAGCCCTGCCACCATGGAGTCTTGTTGACCACCAAGATGACTTTAGCCTGGGTGATGAACAAGTTTGCACCCACGCATCTAGTCTCTGCTTCAACCAGGAAAGACGTGAAAACTAGTAAAGTATACTTTTCACTGTCCAGCAATGTCCTCAGTCAAGGCTAGCAGCTCCCACTGTAAACGATGGTATGGAAGCACTGTTTCCACATCCTGGATGGTTTGCCAGAATTGCTTTGAGGCTGACCAATTTCTTTATGGCTTCTCTGAATTCCTTTCAGCTTGAGTTTTTGCAAATGCAACCACCTGGGCAGGGGGCGCATATGGTTTTTCAGTACCCGTTTCCTGCTGCAGGAGCCCAGCAAGCCAACCAGGCTTGATATGACTCCTTCCTCAGCTTGATGGTGTCCACCTCCAGGTTCTGGAGTTGCTGACATTTTTGGCCACAGCTACAGGTGGCCACATTGAAAATAGGGGCAGAAAACTTGGTCCACTGAGACTTTATGTTACCAGCCTCCTCCCTGGCCCTTACTACTTACTTTGGCCTGCTGAAACTGTCCAGTTTCATAAATAGCCATCGAACACATATTATCCGCCCCTCTCTTCACCAGAGTTTTAAAGACATGCAGCCAAAGGTCAGAAGATATGAGTACAAAATTGATCATGGATCAGTTTTGCTATGCTTAAACATGGCATTTAACATGGAAAATCCATGACTTGTAAAGAAGTCGATAATGAAACACTGCTCAGATTTGAAGTTGGTAGTCTATCCTCCCAATCAGGCACTCCAGGAATCACTGTTATTTCCCATATGACATTGAAGTCCCCAACAGAATGATGGAGTCCCCAAGAGGGGAGCTATCTAGCAGCCCCACCAGGGATAATAAGAAGGTGTGGTACTCTGTGCTGCTACCAAGTCCTAGGTTATATGTATCTGACCAACACAACAATCAGATCCCTCTCCCAAAGCTGAAGGCAAAGGAATTCAACGCGCTTATCCACCAGAATGAACTCAAACACAAGTCATCTGAGTTGGGGGGAGACAAGCAGACCCACCCCAGCCCTCTGCCTATCCCTGTGGGCCACTCCATTGCAGACAAGATTCAAGCCATTTTCATGGGGCTGGGTTTCAGAGGCCAAGCTATGTGTAGAGGTGAGGAAGAGTATATTTAGCCAGTAAACGCAGACGAACCAAAACCCTACGGCTGGCTCCACAGCGAGGTCTCAACTCTGCTGTACCAGGTGATCTAAATTGTTTAGTTATCATAAGAGATTTTCTGAAGTGCTATTTGTAGTAGTCACTCAGAGCCTGTTTGCCTTGAGAGGCCTTACCAGCAGTATTAAAGATCCCACTAACATTGCCTTTGGGTTCATCCAATCACTTACAACCCCTCCACTATATTAGCATGGGGGTTCAAGGAGAGGTACCTTTATCTGGTAAAATTCCCTTTAAAAATAACAGAATTGCTAACCTTTTTAAAAAAATGTGAAAACATGTTGGTAAAGTGCAGGTGGATATTGAGACTTTGTAAGTTTCAGATAAGACTAATTCACAAGAAGTTAGTCTTCATTCTAGTAAATGTATTTAAGGCAACACAATTTAGAAGAACTCTGTTATAAACAAGAGAGTAGAGGGCCTCCACACATTGGGTTCATTCTTAGGTGCAATGTTCTGAAGGAGACGTGAATCGGCTCAAATGACTGTATGCAGGCAAGGGAATCAGCAACTATTATGCCATTCAGGAAATAAACAGGTTCTGTGTCCGAGAAACTGGAGCTGATAAGAGTCATCCAAAATGAAAAAAACAGGAAAGGTTTTTTTTTTATGTTATTTGACTTAATGTTAGATGGTAAGAAAAATGTTCTTATATACAGTGCATGTAAATGTAGGGGTTTCATTTGCATACATGGTTTCCACAATGCTTTGATTTTCAATTGGGATAAAAAAAATAGTTTAAAAAAATCACAATTTCTGGATTTTATTTACCATGACACTTAAACAATTTTGTCTGTCAACCCAGTGAGGTTTTTTTTCATATTTGACCCACCAATCAGTGTTTGCTATAAACTTACAGTGAACTGTTGCCTTTCATGGTTAAAAATAGGGAGAAAAAGAACCATGAACACTGTGAAATTGGGTCAGGCACAATCTGGAATTTTGGCAGAAGGATTTGCTGAAGCCTTGAATATGAATTAGCCCAGTGAAAAAGGTTTAGTAAATATGTGCTGCACTGGCAGTAGGCCTACCTGTAGGTGCCAGTTTCAGGGACCCGCCACATTTGAATGCCTTTGAAAGGCCCGTGGGTGCCGACCGTCACGTTGATGTTGCTGTTCCTGTAGGAGTTGAGGCACTGAGTGGGAGTCGGGCCCTCAGGACCCACAGCCCCACAGGTGTGAAAAATCCATTTCTTGGCTACAAATGAAGGAAAAGGAAAAGGAAAATGGTTTAGCTCTTTGTGAAACATACACACAGCTGTAAAAAGACAAATAGTTTGACTCGGTCAAACGTGCATACTCCTAGATGATGAGTTGGCTGACATCCAGAGCAAAACACAGACTCCCAGTTCTTCCATTCTTCTGTCATTCAACACTTCAACATATCCCACTGCCCCATAGCAGATATAATGCAAATGATTACATATGATGAATGTAAGATCATAGACATAATAACAGGAGAGTGATACTGAAAGGATCACACGTGATAAACAGTTTTCTTTATTTTGCCTGTAATCCCATGAGTCAAAGCTGATTTAAGTTTTTTCCTTTGTAATTAGTTCAACATCACTCTAGTCAGATGGACACGCAGGAGCTAACAGCTGTAGTGCTATAGCCGGATTTAAGATGCAGCACTGAGGCAGAAGTCTGCCTCAATAAAGTGTTTCATGACTTGCAACAAAAAAGATTACCATACCACCTCCACCCCTGAAAAAATGGCAATCTGTCATTGTTTCTAAAATAGAATCTTAGAAAAATACTATGTGAAAAATTAAACTAGACCTTACAAGATTCCAGAGCACTGAGATAATAAGCAAAGCTAAATGCTGGTTAATAAATTATTCAATAATGAATCATCATCAGTATTAGCTTTTAATTAAAAGTAGCAGATTTCAAAACTTTCTGATATGGAGCTTAAAGCTGTGTGAACAAAATGTCAAAATGGAAATACTAAAGAAGTGGAACTAGGAAATGTGGATTTTTCTAAGTAGAATGAAACACATTTTTTCTAAGCTACTTGAAGTCATTCACCAGAGGGAGAGAAAGGACATTAGCTTGCTCGCTGCAAGCCTGACAAGCTAAGCTTTCTTGAACTTTGGAGATGCCTCACCTTTCAGAAACGGAGATCAGTGGTCACAGGTCTGGCAAAGTTAGAGAAAAAGTTTCCGGCTGAACAATTGAAGTTTTTGATTATTTCACGTAATTAGTGTTGTGTTAAGCAAGCTAACCAGAAGCCAACACTGACCACATGGTGCCCTATACTGACATGTCTTATTGTTTATAAGATTAAAATAAATTTTATTTCCCTAAGGGTTTTAACCACTAGTATAATGTTAACATTTATTGGTTTTCTTATGTGCTCATTATATTTAATTGCCAAAATATGACGAAAAGAGTCATTTTAAACAAGTCTGCTTGCTCCCTAGGGTTGGGCATTGACTATAAACCTATGGTATAACAAAGCATAATTGATATTTTCCAGTTTTTGTCTAATACATTTTTTTAAGACAATGTTCTTTAGACAAATTAAATCAAAAAAGATATGTAAATATGTCCTATCAACTGTCAAGGATGGTAGTGAAACAATGATGATTTGGTATTATCACTTCTACTGTGTAATTTAAACTGTGTGTGAAAAGGTGAAATGGGAAAAAAAACAAGATGTTACAAAGGCCACATCAAAGTACAAACATCAACCCTCAAACAGTCATGCAGAAACAAATGTCTATGTAGAAAAGGGCCATGATTGCAATGTGATTTTTTTTTATTTCAAATAAGGCTGTATATGCTTATATAGCAAATATAATAACAGTATTTTTCAATGTTGAGGTTGTTATTTGTTTAAATTAAGTTTGGCTCCAATGACACAAACTGATTTTGGCTCTAAACAAAGACGACTTTTGTGTTTGAAAGGATTTCCTCATGTCCAGATGGTTTCCCACTTCACCCCATATTATCGATCTTCTTGGTCCATGAGTATAAATGAATCCCCATCCAAAACCCACCACACAGCTGGTGTAATGATTAATTCTGTGATGAGCACTTGGGCAGAACAAACAAAAACAAGATGAGCTCTCTGAGATGAGAGTCCTCTCTAATAGCCACTGTTCACACTTGTCTGAGCCTCTCACTTCGCGTAAGTAGGAATCCACATGCAAAAGACATCCTTGTGGATTTTAACTCTGCCCCAGTATCACATACACCATGTCTTTTTTTTCCCGTGAACTTTTCCACCAGTAGTAAGCAATTACGATGACAAGCAGTGGCCTCCACCAGAGAGAGGGCTGGCAGTGTTAAGAGGGAAATTGTTTCAGACATGTTGCAACAGAAAGGAAAAAAACTCAAAGAGAAAGACAAACAAAAATAGAAGGAGGCACCTGCAGCAACGTCCCAGTACTCTCCATCCCATCTGAACAACATCAAAACAAGTCAACAAGAAATTTTGTCTTGACTCATGTCACACTTCTTTAAAGTGTCTTCAAATATTATTTTTATCAATACAGGAAATAACATTTTTTTTGGCCATAAAAGACTCTTTTGGGGGCAGACAGCATTAGCAATACAAATACCAGTCTAGTATGTAGAAATCATTGAGAAAACACTAATCAGCAACATCTGAGTAATTCTGCGTGTAACAGACGGAGAGTCAAAGAGACAGATGGACTGAGCTTTTGTCAGGCTGCCCTACAAGGCATGTTGTGTCAAAAGCAGAAATCTTCAGATTTTGATATTCTTTACTCTTGCCATGATGGCATTTGGCCTGGGTGAATCCATCCCCATAAATCAGGAAACAACTGAGTCAATCAGAGCTTTGAGGCTGCATTAAAACTGACAGCAGCTATTTGATCAGACTAAGCAATTCCATGGACAGGCGGACCAAACACAGGAGAAAAATAAAAAATCTTCTTTTACTTAAGGGCAACATATTGTGATCATCCACGCTGAGTACATCAAACAAATGTAAGTTAACTGTTCTTGGTAGACTGTTGTGTAAAGTTTGCTTGTCTTGGAACTAGTGCTGTTTTATAAAAAGACTGTGGAGTCTCAGATTTGATCAACATACTTTTTCTCCTAATGTAAGAAGACAATGTTCATTTTTTGTTTTTTTTTCCAAGGAGGGATGTAGTTTGGCGGTTTAAACCTAGTTCAAATTCTTGCTACTTTTCATATGCAAGCAACTGGCTTGGATTTGGCAAAAACACCAAATGAGTACAGCTATTTCCGTAGCATTTACGTACGATTTTTTTGGTGGTAAGTATGGACTCGATAGATTTAACTTTTTTGTCCAACAAAACCCCACAGTTGCTCGTTTGGATTGAGATAAGGAGCATGTAAAGGCCATTTTAATGGCATGGTCCTCAAACCATTCCTGAGGCCTTCTCACTTTTTGGTCAGGCAGTACTAGTAGACAGAGTACTGTGCTGAATAATTCAAAGCCAATAAGCAATATTTTTTCTCTTTAAGTGTGTACTTGGTCTTCACCAATGTATGGAGAGGTGTTTTATGTTAAATGAAGTTCAAAAAGGTGGCTAAGAGGAACACTGCTTTAATATGGTGGTGTATTAAGGCTGCAGGACGGCTGCTTTTGATGAGGGATTTCAAAGAAGTACATTTGGATGAATATATACTCCCTGAAAATATTGATATACATATCTATTGGTCTTGGACTGGGTGAACTCTATCTTGGATTGGCTTTTGCTGCTTTTGTCAGATCCAGGCAATTTGTTCTTTGTTCTATTTTAAAATTTTTGGTTTTCATAATTTTCCAATTATTTTCACCATTCTCTTCTCATTACCTCTTTGTGTCTCTTTATAATTATACAACAAGTATAATGTCATGACCCAATGTGGTCCATCATGCCAATGATTTAATAAAGACAACCGTTTCCATGACACTGCAAGGAAACCAGTCTCTGAAGAAAGAGCGCAAAGCCAAAAAAAAAAAAAAAAAACCAAGACACTTGCACTTGAAAGAAATAGAAAAAAAGAACATCCCCAAATAATCACAGTACCACCACTGCTTTATCTCTCCTCAAATTGCATGCTGGAGCTCAAGTGATGCATGCACACAACCATCTATTTAATATGAACAAAACCCTCCCCCATGATTCATGATATCAAGCCACCTTCTTCCATTGTTATATGGTCTAAATTTGAAGCTAACTAGTGCATCGTTGGAACATACGAAGCCTCTTATTAAACAGGATTTTCTATCACAACAAGGAACTGAGCTACAGTAGCTTTTTTGTTGGTTTGAATAAAAAGGGATAGCATTGCCTCCCTGTATGCATCAGTAAGCCTTGGCCTTTTCCCTCAATACCCTGTTGTTGTATCATCGCTTTTTCTCTGACCGCTTTAATACTGACCACTGCAGCAAACACAAGCCGCAGTGTTTGACCCAGCCCTCCTGGCCTCTATTTCTACCACCTCAACTTTAAAACAAAGGGTGCTTAATGTATCCCATCCACTAAAAAGTGAAATAATAGGAGAGAATCACTGCTGTTTGCTTCAACTGTCACTGTGTCATGCCTAAAAGTTGTCATTATATTACTGGGATGGAGCACCAGTAATATATTGGGAGTGATACAAACAGATGACAGCTGTGCCGGTAACAAGAGAGTGAGGCAACAGAGGGAAACTAATGAAGGAGACTAAATGAGCACTACAAAGGGCACATTGTGATCTTGTGAAATGCTAAACAGATCATAAACCAGCCCAACAGTTTATAAAAAAATATGAAACCAAAACATAAAACCCATATCACGTGCCGCAGATTATGATAAATGAAGAATAATTGCAGGTCAACAACCTTTTCTGTACCTCATCCTCGGGAAATTGGTGTAATGACTCCAACAATTAGAACAATAATGGGGTTTCCACATTTTTATAAAAATCTACTTGCAACAAGGAAAAAAAACGACTTTAAACATTAGAGAAACATTTAAGCACACAGATATTTTGTTTCATAGTGTTCCTCTAATTAGGAACAGTGCAATCTCCACAATGTGCAGAAAGCTTGGAGGATGGCGTTTGTTTTTAGAACCAATCAGAATGATTCAGTTGAATCCTTCAATTTGATGCCTTCTCCCAACTACAAGCATTGGGCAGCTGCTGTTGTGTGAATCACACTGGCTCATGTTTAAATTGAAAAGGGTTTGTTGTTTAAGGAATCTAATCCTTTCACATCCTGCTGGATAAAAAGTGAACACATTGGTATGTTGAGGCATCATGACAGTCTGCTATCAGGATTTATTGTTTCAAAGTCTAGAAACTCTTTGACAGTCAGAGACAAGGAAATAGATCCAGAAGCCAAGGAAAACAGAAAGCTGCATTTTTTTAAAGACAAAAGGAAAACGGACAGAACTATATATTGTATTCTTGGACCACAGCTGGCACTGTGAAGGTCCCAGGCTTGCGGTTTAGAATAGAAAATAATGAACTGAAAATGCAAGAAGTGTTATCTGTGCAAGCAAATCTTAATACACAGCCTCCCTCATGGAGTTTCTACTGACACAAGGACTTCTGTGTAAAGGCTGCAGTACATATCAATATATCAATATATATCTATGTCCAGCCCCTATTTACTGGTTACCGTTTCTTCATCTCAAATTTAATCATTAATTTATGCATCCCTTGCTCGCTGCTTGTTACACTGCTGCTCTTTTGTTTTAATCTACTATTCTCTTTACAGTATGAACAAATGCGCTGTCTTTTCTGTAGCCTTTGTCTGATTGTGAGCATTGCACAATCCAAGGTCAGATTCGTTGTATGTATATACATACCTGGTAAAAAAAAAACTCCTTCTGATATCAACCTATGCTCTGAAAACACTGCAGAGGGTGGTTTGCTATACAGTATGTGTTTCTGTTTATAGAGAATAAATGCTTGTTTTCATGGTTTACAGCTGGAAATAGGATAATAACAAGACTAAATAAGACCTTTTCTTTTTAAAAAAGGAAAAATATGTACAGTGTTATAATATAAACTTTTAGCGATAAATAACATATCCTGCCTTTTATTGTTCAGTAGCATCATTAAAAAATATTTTAAAGCATAGAGAGACAGTAACCATTTAGCAGCAAAGCTACAAGGGAAAATTGCAACAATACTGTTTGTGATTAACCCTACTAATTTCTTTCTCTACCTTAAATCAGTGTCGCCACAACTCTCCATTAGCTTAGGATCTTAGCCACTAAATATGAACATCAAGTGTGTTCATTAAGGACAGTCTGAGTCCCTCCACTTGATATGCAAAGCATGGTCACCTGGAACTTAAAATCTTAAAAATGTTGTGTCCACCTCAGTTAAGGTTACTCAGGTAAAGTTATGGCCCCTTTAAAAAACAATTATCGTTCCTTAAGTGACCTTTTAGGAAAGAGAATCACCAATATCCGATGTATAATGCTGCAGAAATGTTGCTGGAAGGACCCAAAAATATTAATCTCATGCTACACTACGCATACAGCCTTGCTCTGTTCTGATACAGTAGCAGACTTATGATTTTAAAACCTTCATAGCAGATCCCATAAATCAACATGCTTCATATAATTGACAGAACTTGAAGATTCACAAAATAAACTATAAAACCTTGATATCCTTACAGAAGCGATGCTTTCTGACATACCAACAGGTGGAGTGCGTAAACTTTGACCTATTATTGATGGTGGAAAATAATAACTAAAATAATAACTCCCTAAATGTTTTATTCTTTTAACTAGAGAGTAGACACTGTGCTTTGGAGATACTAACAGGCAATTATCAAACCAAAATATGTTCTTTATGTATCAAATCATACAAGCAATCAAATGTTCTTAGTGGAAAGCCTAACTATTCAGGGATAAGACTTGAATCCTTGTTCTAAAGCACTTTCACTATAAATACAATACTAGTCAAAGTTTAAACACTTTCTTATGTCGTGTATGTAAGTGATGATTCAGGCACAGATGCTGAGGAGCAAAACACTTGTGATAACTGAGAGTTTCTGCTGCTGAAAAAGAAGAAAATGCATGAAAAAAAAACTGCATAAATAGAAAGCCACGGATGAAGGTGAAGTCAGGGTGATGGGTGAGGAAGGGGAAAAAAAAAGTGGGGCAACACACTGAGATCAGAGGGAGATCTGACAGTGAGGCGGGATGCCAGAGTTAGAAGGCAGTAATACAAGTGAACAGAGTCAATAAAAGCTTTTTACATGCCAGAGTCAAGACAAATGTAGGAATGAAAGGCACCCCCCCCGTCCTGTCCCAGATATCGAGGTGAAAGGGAGAGTGAAGAGGAGATGGGAACGTTTGGTGGGGTTAATCACCCAACATGTCGGGGGTGTGGGGGATGAGAGGCTTACTGGAGTGACAGATTTGCTGAACTCTCATCAGGCCTGCTGTCTTGTCCTCTATGTGTCAAAGCATCAGGCTAAAGAAGGCGCCTGTCAAACGGTATCTGCTGAAGGCTGCCTGCGGAAGGGCCAACTTATAACTCCACTTTGACTTCTTTACCCCTGACTTAATATCTATGATAATCACAAGGGGGAGAGCTGTGGGATTGCAAGCTCCCATCTTCCTCTGAGGCCTGCTGGCCTTTCTCCTAGCAATCATTATAACATGTGTAAACACAGTAAACCTCTTCTTTTCACCAGTTGACGGGAATATCATAAGACACTTGGATGTTTCTCTGTGAAGGAAGTTGCTCCATGACTTGTGTCCCCGGCAGCTGTGTGAGATGGGAAACATTCCCTCAAACAGTTTGCTCATTTTTCCAGACTAATGCAGACCCAAACAATAAGGCACTTAATTAAATGATCCTGGAAACATTAGCCAATTAGGCTGCAAAAAAGGGCAAACAAGACAGTCTTTCTTTGTGGTGATATAAAGTTTTTTCTCACTTCAAGTTAAAAATTGAGTGCTAAACCTTTAAAGTTTTTCCAACTTGTTTTTTTTTAAAACCTCTAAATCAAATATTTCAATTTTAGCATTGTTTAATTTAAAAAACTTCCTCCATCTGTGGCTCTTGTGATGCGTTTGCAGCTTCATTCAAGTCCACTGGTGCCAACTTTAATTCCGCAAACAGTATTCAAAAGATACAAAGGAAAATTTTTCACGCCAGAAGACGTTAGGGTAGAGTGGATTTATAACTAACAGCAACAGGCTTCCTGATGGAAAAAACAAGACTGTGATGAATAATTTCAGAACTTTTCCAACTTAAATGTGGCCTCTAACCTGTAGCAGAGAATAGGAAACTGAAATAAAGTCGTGGCATAAATGACTTTGACTGTTTAATTTAATCACATCACTACATTTTATGAAGCCCTGTCTTGGTTGTAGAGTCTCACTGTTCTTTGCAACACCACTCTGTTAACCTTTGAGGGTATTACTGATACGGATTCCGGTCTGAGGTCAGATTAAGCTGTACCAAAATGTAAATGTTCAGATTAAGAAAGTCTTTTAACAATTTGGATATTTGTTTTGGTTCTTTTACACTTTAAAGAGGTGGTTTCTCTTTATCTTTTGTGTTTTTTTAAGCTAACACCTAATGTTGTTGGACAACATTTGCTACATTTACATGGACAGAAATATTCAAATTGAAGGCCTGATCAGATCAAAAATGTTTTATTTCAGACTGAAGATTTTAATCTGATTCTTCCAATCAGACAGCAGTTTCATTTTGAAAGAGAGAAATGGCTTTTACCATTTGCCATTATGATTGGCGTCCATGTGCACACCCATTCGATCTCTGGAGAGAAGTAATCTCCACTGGACATATTTACAATGCTAGTATGACATTTTTTTCACAATTTTTCCAGAAAATGAGAGCATCATTAAATGATTTAATCTGATTGAATGATTGGTACATGTATACACATATTATGATCAGATAATTTTATTGAGTTTCCATGTAAACAGAGATTTTGAATTTCTGAAGTCAGGGAAATTTTGTGTATGGTAGCTACTGACTGGTAAAACATATATATATATATA
>JAUZNJ010036911.1:0-11674 GCA_034780135.1 Jordanella pulchra
GAGAAATAGTTTTATATATATATATCTATATATATATATATATATATATATATACAAACCCCAAAGTCCCTTAACTGTTGTTTAAACATGACAGCTTGTTAATGTAAAGTCCCTACAAAAATATGAAGTAGTCATTGTGAACAATCATTTTGTCACTTGCTCACTAAATGAGAGGGCTTGGTTGCCGTGTGACGCCTCGATGAGCTCAGGCTAGTTAATCTTGATATAACTGTCACTCCCCCAAATGAGCAGCTAAATCAATCTTGGCACCAGGCTGTCATTAAACTGTGTCACTGGAAGGTTTATGAGTGAAATAAAAACCATCAGAACAAGGTGAGACAAAGCATGAAATTTCATGACCCATTTAAGGGGTTTTCAAAATCCAGCATATGGGTTTGAACCATGCAAAGAAACTAAAAGTGATGTATTGGATATTTAAAAACTGGTTAAAGATAAAAACAACATAATTTGTTTTGATTCAGAATCCTATGGACAGATAAAAGGGTATTCCACTGCCCAGAAAGGGAGAAAAAGCTGTACAGAACACAACTTTGTGCTTTAATAATAACGCAGCACGGTTTGATTTTAAGAACTTAAAAACTTTTTTGTCAATTTTTTTTTACACTGTTTTGAGAAATTGGTCATTTTTGTTTACAGCTTCCTTTGGGATATCCCATATAACTTTCTGTGTAGAAAGCTTTCTTCAAGTATTTCAAACAGACAAGATGCCAAAAAGAAAATGTTGGGAAAAAATTGTTAATTTGGACTTGGTACATGTATATATTTATTTGTAAAATTTTAAATTAGAAATAGGTTTTGGACAAAATTCTAAAACTCTGAAGCTTTTTTTCCCCTTATCCTCAGCACAAAGATTCATGTGTTTTCCCAGTGGAGATAAGAATAAATATTTGAATTTTGTGACACATTAGTCAATCATACAAGCTGAACATTTACTGATCTAATGAAACGGATTGAAGCTAAAATGGTTGCAGCCAAGAGCAGAAAATCAACTGGGGGCAAATAACTATTATTTTCCTGAAAAAAGCTGCCAACAAAGCAGATGGTGAACACCTCTGGAATCAGTGGATGTGCAGCTTCGACTGCAAGACAGCTGCACTGTTCACTGAAGGAGCTCAAGAAAGACACTGTTGGCTCGTCATCCTCTTCACAAGTTTCTGTACAGCCAGGCTCGTGCTGCAGAAGGAGACATGGAATCAAATTGACACTGATGGCCTCTACCTCGCATGTTATTATGTAATTGCCGCTTTACTATAGCTGTTTTTTCAAGGACTTACTCAAAAATGAGTCATGGCATCAAAAAAAAAAAAAGATGAGTAAATGAAGCATTTGACTCTCCAGGCTGAATTAGATTAGAAAAGGCGGGTTGTAAAACTGTTTTTATTTAAAAAAAGACTTTGCTTTTAATATGCATCCACTAAAGCTGCTTTATGTATGAAAAATGAGTCGTTGCTCAGCTGTGACATGACTTGCTTCACTTGTTCACACTGTATTTCCTAATGCATTGAGGCTCATGTTTTGTTGATTTTCCAGAAAATTATCATTCATAAAAAAAAAAGAAAGAAAGAAGAAAAGTGAATAAGATGCAAAATCACAGCTGGAGGCAACATCTGACAGCAGTTTGTAGTTTGTAATTTCATAAAATATCACTTTGTTTCCTTTTATACATATTAAGATTTGCTTTTTTCCATTTTTTTACTTCTGACACCTTCAGAAGATAAAAAGAAGATATTATTATAAGAACTATAAACCTAAACCTGACCTTACTATATCAAAATACTTACCCTTAAGAAACAAGAGCTTGATTGAAAAGTTCAAAGAAAAGCAAATGAATTGATCTTTATGTACTAGGGAGAATAAAAAAAGTTTTCCTCTCTTTTCTTTAAATGCATCATTTGTTACTCATCACTGAGGCTTTTACTTCTGAAACCAGCCATTCAGGGAATCAGATTCTTTGTTCAGGGCAGCAGTAAACTGTAATGTCAGAACAAGCAGCCGGTGAAATGATTTCCAGTGAGCATTAAAAGGTGGAACACCCTGAGCTTCTTAAACCTGGGTCACTGCCTGGCTTTTGAGCTACTGATGTGCACCACAGAATTCAAGAAAGTAAATGTATAAAAACAGTTTTTATTTTCAGTGAACAGGAGCCAGGGTGTTGTTATGGTTGAGTTGAAAAGGAAATCCTTTTTAAGAGGCTCCTGCTGAGCTAAACGGGTATTTTAATCTGGCTTGTAGGTGATGTGTGGCAACTTTATGAGCACATCTGCAAGGCAAATGAATAATGTAATCATCTGACATAACTCATCTGTGATCATGAATTATCTTTTCCCTGACTGCTTGTCACAGCAGCTCCCACTTCTCTGAACAACACTAAAATATTCTTGAGTTGCAGCTGTCCCTGTGTTGGAATTACATAAGGTTAAAGTAAAATATTCATTGAGCTGCTTTGGGCCACATCTGCATGCATCTGTGTGCGCTGAGGAAACACTTTCCTGTAAAGGTGCCAGCCACTCAGAGATAGTGGCTGCTGCTTGGTTAAAAGGAGTTTGCTTGCAAATGTGCCTGATTGCTGTTGGTGTGTTTGTGGTACGCTTGTTTCTCTGTGTCAGTCAATTATGTGAATACTCTGTGTCCCTGAGTGCTGCCAGCTTTGCACTACTTCTGTATGGCTGTGAAAGAGCGTACTCATGTGCATGCCTATATGTCAAACAATCTTCTTGTCTTCATCAGTAAGTTGAGATGCTATTTATGTGCAAGCATCGGCCTGATTCAGAGCAAACACTTATGACTGTCTGCAGAGCTAGTAAAAGCGGTTGTCCTTTCTGCATCTTGGGTACTGCAGTAAACGCCTTGCTGACACAGACAACATTATGAGAAGGCTGTAAAGTTAAAAACCTCTGAAACGTCAGCAGGTCCAGCTGAACCATCTGGGATCATGTTGACCTATATACATTCCTCTGAAGTCATAACTCAAGACTCAACCTCAACGACCACACAGCCCTCCCTCTATTAAAGACTTACCATTTAACAAAACAACGCAACCCTTTTTATATCTTCCCATAAGTGTGTTGTTTTGCCCCCCCTTTTGTTATGAGTCCTATTCAATTTGAGAGAATACTGAATTATTACCCAGAGAACTAGAAAATGTTTGATGGCAATAAAGTGATTCAGGCAGCAAAGTGTCGTCACCAGTAAAATCCCATCACGATCTACTCGACAGGCTGACAGATTGGATTTGCTTTATTAATCTACAGCTTTCTAGATGTAACACCAGAAAATTCAAAAGCATACAATGAAGCTAAAGCGAGAGGAGATCACAGACATGTAAATTTAATACGCAAGGACAATGCTCACGCGCATTAATGAAGTAGGGACAAGTGGTGTGCTAATGACAAAGGATTTGAGGCTTCCATGTGAGAAAGGGAACAGGAACGCACTGCAGGAGTCACTCATTACTGTGGCCTACGCTGAGTTCTACCTGTGTGAGTGAATGTTCGAGAACATTTCAACCACAGAAGAAAGCAGGATATTCAGAATCAACATCTATGCAAATTTGTTTGTATTTTCTTTAGTACAGATCTGCAATTACCTGGGAAAATGGAGCCATAACTAAATATCTTGAAAAATATACAAATGATCCAGAAATGTTTGTTTAACACTGGATTTACCGACTAAGCTGGAGGGTTTCACAAGCAGGAAACATCCCATGAGATCTATAATACTCTTAAATCACAGATATTATCAAGTAATACACAGACTGCAGGCTGTTCCTGGTGTACTACATTAATTTATACATTATTAAAATACAAAAACTAAGAATGTTTCATTTTCCTTCTCATAAAAATCTAGACTCCAGCAAAAACACAATTTCCAAATAAACTTGATGAATAGTTTTGTTTTACTCCTAATTTGCAAAACAAAAATCTAAATGAATTATTTAATTTTAGCAATGTGTCTTTGGTTACATGTATTTTTTGTGTGTAACTCCACTAGTTTTGACAGGACTTCTTAAATTGAATTAGCAGCAGGAGCAACATATGATGAACAATACTGTAATAAACCAAGCTAAGGTACAAGATTACAAAAATAACATTTACATTTAATGACACAATTAGCTCTTTATAGCTTACAACATGTGTAAAGTTGTTTTACTAATAAAACTAAAAGCAAAAGAAAATGAAACCTTTTGTTTACTGACTGACTTAGAAGCCACACAGATACCAAGTGACTTCACGTCTGTTTTCATGCTTATCTGGAGAGTAAAGCTTTGTTCTGCAACAACAAAACAGACTGAAACTTCTGCCACCATTTCAACTTTTTAATCCTATGGAAGCACTCATTCCTCTCAGCTGGGACACACTAATTCCCTTTCTTCTTCTTTCTTGTGTCCTCTAGTAGTAGCCATGAATGTACTTTTCATATGATGAAGAAGTGCATTAAATAAGGGATTGCAGTCAGCAATGATAAACTTGTGAATGAAAACAATGGTTCATTTTTCAGGAGATCTACTATAGCTGGTTTCAAATATTGAATTTGTAAAGCTTTTAACATTAACTTCTCTTTTTGATTTAAGAAAAGCGTGATCTAAAATAGATTTTTAACAATATCAAAAAAATATAGATCTATCACAAAACAATATATTAATGCAATTTATTCCTATAAATACAATACAAGGACCTAAAAACCTCTATGTTACCTCTTACACTGATGCGCACATCATGACCACAATGCTGCGGGAGATAATGGAGGTAGATGTGATTTCTTGATTGGTTAATGAGATTCTGATAGGTGCGGCTTATTTTAAAGATGCAGTTTTTGCTCATACAAGGAACAGGGAAATGGGTGTTATGCAGAGAAAGGCATGGCTAACACTCTCTCTCGCTCACTCTCTGCTATTGTTACTCCATGTCTCTCAACCAAAGTTCTTTCTCTCTCGTTAATTTGACCAATTGGATCCATTTTCAGGGAAACTGGCGTGTTGTGGGTACCAGCTGCTTCGTGTGGGGCCCAATGCCTGGACACCACAAGGGGAATTGCTGTTTGTGGGTCACACATATAGGACTGGAGGGTATGCTCTAACTATTACTACTGTACTCAGCTAGAGCTCCAATTGTACAACAAAACCGCAGGGTTTAAAATCCATTCTTACTCTGTATGGCCCGATGCTCTGATTTGATCTGACTGCTCACACATAAAAAAAAAAAAACACATCAGGCTTAGTCCCATGGAGCCGATGACGCTGGTCAGTCTCGTCTGTCCAGAAGTAAAGTTAGAGAAGAAGAATTCCATTGTTTGCACATTTTCTTCCCAATCAGGACGTTGTCATGAGGCTAGTTGCTGAAACTCTGCCCTATTCACAAAATTCTGCACGTCTGACACATCAGCCAACGCCAAAAAATCTTACAGTGTATGTCTGTCTTAAGTAGAACATGACAAGTATGAGGGCGAGTCCATTAAAGAATATAAATAACACAAAGAATATCTATTTATTCATTTAGTCTGCCTATAGTAATGTTTCAAATATTTTGCAAGAATAATACTAAGGTCATATTATTTTATTGTGACGGAACGCCAAGCAATAAAAAAATAGTCCATTAACAATCTGGCATGAGAGGAAAAAAAATAAATAAACAAAAAAACAGGCAGTCAGAGAGAACCAAGATGCATTTTAATCTCAGGCCTTTAAACTGTAAAATGTGACAATGCAACAAGTGATTATTTTCATCACTTCTTTTTCTGAAAACATTGTCTGGGTTAAAATTATTATCTTTTTCAACAAAGAGCTTATACCTCAACACATTATAAACATTAGGCTGTAAATTGGGCTTTACGTACTTAGTGATGTAGTTTCTGTACTCTGTTTATACACTTGTTAGATAGCAGTGCCCTACTTTCACATCTGTAAGCCACTGCAGAGTTAGAGGCAGCTTTACTCTCAGCAGTGCTTTTAAAGAAAAGGTGAAGTGGAGTGTGTTTATGTCAGACATGATTTTTGGTGCAATATCAAGATGTCTCCCTACTCTCCCTACCCAGTTACAACTAACACATAGGATTATAATAGATTTAACAGTATAAGAGTTGATTTTAAGAGTTGAGTTTAAAGAATATTGTGTCAATTATTACCAGATTATGTAATCACTTGCACCACTGACGGGGATTGTATTCTGACAAAAACATATAACACCCTGGAAAAAACCCTTGACTCTGACGTAAAGATGACGTACCTCTTTTTTGAAAAACAATCTGTTTTCTAGCGAGTCAATCTGTAAATAGCATTCATACCTTCAGTAAAGAAGAAAGAACTATGATAACTGCCACTGCTGACTAGTGGGGAAATAAAATGTTTTAAATAATTCATCAAATGTCCAAATGTGCATGAACAGAACATATTTTCTGTAGTGTGGGCAAATGTAAACACCCAACTGATTGTGCAAAAGGCTTTGGGGGAAAAATGAAATCAGGAATCTTATTAATCACCTCTGTATTGTGACAGGTAATACCTCTTATTGCCTAGCAACCCGAGTCCTCCAGGGCAACAGTCGGAATGATGAGATTTACTATGGGATCTCTTCTCCAAAGTTATGGGAATGTCCATTGTGCTACCGACACTTCTCACACACACAATGTTCTTTTATACTGTTCAGCTGTTTATGTTCTTTTCAGTTATCATTATTCAAAAGAGAAAAAAAAAACTATACATATGATGCTAAAGCAAACACATCATAAATCTTTTCTCTGCTGCCTTTTTTCATTGCAGTCTCAGTAATTGTTATCTTACCTTAAACAGGCGCAATATGTTGGCCACCATGATGGAAACAGAGCTCGAAGAGGCTCCAATGACACCCACCACCCTCTCAGGTTTGGTGATAATTGGTGCCCCCCCTCCAAGACATTTGACATCTGTCCCATCTTTCTCGATCAGAGCCTGGACGAAGGTGAGGGACTGCTCCAAAGCATGAGTGTCCCTGGAACAGGTGTCCAGGATTCTTGCTCCCAGTGTGATGTTAGGCAGGAGATTATTATCATTATTTATACGGTCAAGGGCAAAGAGCATAGCTTCCAGTCTGTGTATGCCCTTCTCCTTCTTAAGCTCCCCGCAAGGTTTGCCATCGTGGCCCCTGGCATGCACAGGGAATAGCCCACCTAAGGAGATATCTCCGTCAATGCGTATGGAGTTCAAGTGTGTTTGTCCTGGCCCTTTGGGTTTGGCTGCCAGAGAGACATTGAGGAAGCTGTACAGAAGAAGCAGCAGCAGCAGCAGAATGTGGATGTTTCTCTGACAACCACTCCGATTTGGTTTAGACGTTGGAGGATAAAACATGATCACTGTCTGAGCACAAATCCACACCAGCAGTCAGGAAACAACAACAGCCAGGTATTATCTTATGATGGCAGAGGTTTAATTGCAATGGCTCTTGAAACAGGTTTCACAAAAAAATCATTCCGCTCATGTCTATCTGCTTTCACAGGCATTCAATTAGAGTAGAATATAAGCCTGGCTCTTTCTCAGAATGTAGTCCTGTTTCTTTCTTTCTTTTTACTCACTCCATCCTCGGACCAATGTTGTGGGCAGCTGTTTTTGTGTTCTCTGTTATTCTTTGGAGTTTCTTCACTTGGGGCATTAAGAAGAACAAAGGTGAACGATAAGCTTTCTTCCTCCTCAGTCTCTCCCTACCCGTCTTTGTCGCTCTTTCCTCTCCACCTCAATCAGAAGTTTTTAATCTCCCCCATTCCCCTGGGCAGGGATTTGGTGTATGTCAGAGCCCTCGGGCTGTCTCAGGTCCACAGGCTTCAGAGCAAATTCCTGAAAGATGAAAAAGAGAAGCGAAGTGAGACAGTGCTCTGAGAAAACAGAAAAGGGCAAAGGAATTTGAATTAGTACTGTTCAGTTGTCGTTTTTTTACTTAACCTTTCAACAGTGGTATTACGAAGGAGGAGACAGTTATGTTTGCATAAAAAAATCTTTCTTTTTGTGTTTTTCTAGCTTTTGTCTACTTTAGAGGTTCTGACCACTTATATTTTATTCTTAACTAATTACCCTTCCAGAAGTTTCTCTCACAATTCTGCAAAAATCTGGGATTTATGTGAATTCTGTTTCTCTTCCCTTCTACATCAAAGGAACAAAAGAGGAACACGACATTTCTGTTTTTTTTTTCAGAAACAAAACCTCTGTTTTGAGCAGTATGAGCACTGTTAATATTGCTACCTCAAAGCCTGACAAATTATTTGTCACATTATGGGTTTAAAGAAAAGCTCAAAAGGTTTAAATAAACTACAATGAAGTTAACATCTCTTTGTGCGAAACATTACCTAGGGATGTCTGTATATGGCTGGGGGGGGGAAGAAATTACACATATTGCAATGTATGGGACTCATATGTGGTCTCCAAATCTCTCAGGCATTTCAAAATATTTGCCCCACAGTGAAGAAAAATACAAGAAACGAGCAAAGGTAGGCTGTGGGAAATTGTTCTAAACCTCTTATGGTGTTATTAAAACTAAAAAGTAGCTTTCATTTTCAAAGAACTACTGAAATTACTTATTTCCACACATTGATCTGCTTCCTATTGAAAAAAAATCACAGACTTTACACAAAAATATACACAACTACTGTGCTGCTGCAAAACCTTTTTGTGCCTTCTTCTATATTTAACTTCAACAAAGCAAATAAGTATTCCTTAAGCATCAGGATACTTACAAAAATGCACGTTCAGAATTTAGTATGGCCTCTTTCCCATAGCTTTGCGTTACTACTCAAGCTTCAGCAAATAAAATAAAAGAAAAAGAAAATCAACACATCAGTCCTATAAAGACCTTTAAAGGATAATATTTCTTCTTCGTCCCACATGTTTTTGAACCCCCACAACAGATTTTGCTGTAATTTAAATACAAGCCCATCAGGTGAACTAACAGGGCTGGGATAACTTTCAAAACACCATGAACTAAAGGGACATAACTTATAACATAATTTAACTCAGTGGGATTACTACCCCCAAATGCATACAATGTGACTGAGACATTTCCCACCCTGTTTCAGAAGCTTTACATTGGCTGTGCAAATAAAATCAATGCTTTAAATTCAAGTAGCTTTTTTCCTCAGCATGTTTTTGTCTAAATCCAATACTGCAGACGCTGAAAGATCATTAAGATGTGCCGCTTAGCTCGTGACAATTGTGATGTGAGCAGAACAAGTTCAGATGTCAACAATATTTTCTGACAGATGAATAATTCAGCCACTGCAGCCCAAAAACCAATACAGTCTAAAAATTATCTATTTTCTAGGCTGAGGTTTTACACAAGTTGCCTGGAACACAAATGTTCAAGAGGAGCTCTTCATTAAATCACTTTTCTTTTTGTCTTGCAATGTCCATGTGATGTACCATGTCTCTTAGTTGTGGACAGTTATTTTACAAAGACAGCAAACATTGGCAGTATGAATCATTGCTAAACTTTGACCACTTTTCCCAACCTGGTGCAAATACATGGCTCTAGTCATTTTATTCAGTTGTGTTTTATTTTGCCAAGGGTGCCACAACCAATAATGTTTTAGTCAAAATTTTAAAGCAAATGAAAAAAAAATTTGCTGCTGCTTTTATTTTTTGGGGGGCTTATGTTTTGTTCAGTTGCTGGAGTGATTGTTATCACCAGTACAAAATAAAAGAAACCATAACCCATTGTTTACATGTAATAAACAGAAGGAACAGTTGAATCGCTTCATGTTTGTATAACTATTATGTTTTTAATATTTCCTTTATTTCAGCTTTTTAAAAAAGCAAATAACTATTCAGTCTTTACCCAGTACATCATATACACAAGGAGTTGTTTTAGCTGAAATACAAAATATACTGTAGTACCACAGATGCCATATATTATTATGCAGATTAATTTTAGAAGTTAAAGAATAACACATGAATACAGTTTAGCAGAAATGAGTTCAGTTTGGTTCTTTTCCCATATTTGGACGATCAGCCTGGAAATTGTAAATTATACTTTATCAAAGATATTTAATTGTCTTTTTAAATTCAATTTAAATGAAAAATGAACCAAAACAACATAAATACTGTAGGACTTGTCAACCAAATGCATAAAGTTAATGACAGTAGAAGCTCAAGGACCAAAGGTTACTGAGAGGTTGTGCATTGAGTGCATTAAAATAAACAACCAATTCTGCTGCAGCTTTTCATTATACAAAAGAAGAAGAAACTAGCTCAAAGGTCAGGTAACCTCAAATGATTGGAACAGATAGGGTTAGATTATCCATTTGTGTAAAAACAGTTCAACATAATTATTTATTTTATTGAATGTTTATGAAAAAAATAAACTACTAAAGCTTGTAAATTCACTGAAATAAATGAGATTTTTTATACACACGCACATAAACACAGTGGAAACACATGCTTCTATGCAATTCATATGGCATGAAATCAAACTAAAAAGGGCATTTATACCCGTAAACTGACTTTTTTAAGCTCAAAGTTATCCATTTAACACTGCCTTAAATTTAAAGCTTCACACTATGACCCTATTTCTATCTTACTTCTCTTTCTTTTCACATACTCAAAGAACCACCTGTAAGACATATAAAATCTGTCACCACAAGCCATCCTGTATGTATGTAGATGTCTGCAACATGTTAAATTTCGCCATAATAATGAGCTCTGAAGGAACAATCTTCAGCACACAGAGGCAGATTGGGGTTGTAGACATTGGTTTTCAAGCCTCGAGTGCGTCGAGGGCCTGTATCAGCAATGGCTGAGATTCATTGAGAGCGTATTGGAAGTGACAAGGTCCTTTGAATACACTCAACTATCTCCTACTGAGTGAGAAGTAATTTTTCAGACTTGACTCTCTGCAGGCCGAGTTTAACTGCTGCAGAGCTGATGACAACCGGGAGGCCAGCCAGCTCACCTTAGTCCTATAACCAAATGCAAACTGTGCAGCGGTACATCTAACATTAAAGCAAACACTCGGATTAGAGGAGCCAGTGCTGCTGTGAACACCACATGGTGTAAATAGGACGAAAAACCCCAGCTGTGACAACTAAAAGTTTAAAACAAAAAAAAATGTTCTGCAAGACTGCAGAATCAAAGAGAAATGTCATCAAAGTTCATGACTGTGGAAAGAAGTGCTGGCAAAATGATAGTTCATAAGTCTTCTTCAGACTGAAAAACATTTGTCAATCTATGAAAATATGTCATCCATGCAACAGAGAGAAGTCACATAAATCTCAGACAACATGAAACACTTTGTTGATGAGTCTGTTTTGCTATATATCAGATCGATAGCTTATGGTGTTCCATTTCAGAAGGTAATGCAAATAATTCTTTTAGTATGGCCTTGAAAAATCCCAATGCATGATCTGTAGTCCTTCAATACCCCAAGGAAAAAATAATAATCTCAGAATCTGTCATCACTCATCTGAAGCCTAGTTCTATTTTAAATGAATCTCTGTGGTTGGGACAAATGCACCTTTCAGGCCTTTATTCAATGTGGCATGCAGTGATGTACAAACTAAAACGAGAATATGATGCTGGAATCCTGGTGGTTTACCTATTATTTTTAGGTTTGTTTTCTCGTTCTGCAGGTCACATTGGATTCTTCTCTTTTGAAAAATATGGATAAAGTGTCAAATCTCAATCCTCAAGATATATATAGAT
>JAUZNJ010036912.1:0-11673 GCA_034780135.1 Jordanella pulchra
GTATGGAGAGGGGGACGGCGCAGGCGTGGGCAGGAGGCGGCGCTCATTTGGATCAGACGGAGGCGGCAGACGCGGTGACTTATGGAGAGGGGGACGGTGCGGACGTGGGCAGGAGACGGCGCGCAGCTAAATGAGAGGTGTTTTCCCGAAAAGTAAGACGTATGTCTTACTTTCGGGGTACAGCTTATATTAGCCGACCCCCCTAAAACCCCCGATACGTCTTACATTTGGGGGTGTCTTACTATCGGGGAAACACGGTAGTAGCTCAGGCTGACTCTTGATTGGTTCTCTTTAGGCCCAAAGATGTTAACTTCAGTTAGCTTTGACGCATCAGTCTGTTCTAAGCCACTGCTCAGTGGATAGGTTCAGAGTCCCCCGGTGATGATGAGATATAGAGCTGTGTATCATCTGCATAGTTATGATACCTAATCTTATTGCTTATTATATTGTGTGGGCATGTAGGTATAAGATAGAAGGGGTCCCAGGAATGAACCTTGGGGTACTTCACATGTGTCTTCTTTCTAATTGCCTATTGACACAAAAAAGTTCCCATTCTTTACGTAGGATTAGAATCAGTTCAGTACTGTCACAGTGCGACCCAGTTCTCCAGTGGCATTAATGTGCATTTCATTGAACACTTTGATGAAGGCAGTCTCAGTGCTGTGGTGAACATGGAAGCTATTTAATTATTAATATACAGCTTTTTCAATATTTTTTCCGATGAATAGAAGGTTAGATATTGGTCTGTGATTTTTTTTGCAGCTGTGATTTATACAGATTATTGTTTTTGCTGTGGTTTAATAACTTGTTTTTAGACTTTGAGGAGAAGCAGCAGATGAGAAGGATGAGTTTACTATTTGAGTCAGATCAGGTGCAACAACAGGCAGAACATTCTTAGTGAAGGTTGTAGGGAGGATATCAAGACAGCAGGAGGATAAACTTAGTTGTCTTTAACTTTTCTTTTAAATTTCTACGGTTGAGTTACCTTTGTCATGTTTCTGCATAGCTTCATTATCGTGTTGATACCATATGAAACAATATGATCCAATACCTTCTAAGATGAGGTCAATATACTGCGATAGTATGATTCATTAACATAGGATACAGTACCTTTGACACAACGTGATACAGCATAAGACTTCATTATGTGAAGCAACATGAGACCAAATGTTAGCTTGAAACATTGTGGTGCAACAGACTTTAAAACGGAGCGGGAGACAAACTAATCTAAATGTTTCTATAATCCACTATAGTAAGAGATATTGTGTTGCAATTAAGGTAAATATATGAGACTATTACAGAAAATAATTCATATTTTTGGTATGATGTAACACAAGATCATATAATGCATTACAGTGCCAGTGTGTAATACCATGTTACAATTCAGTGTATTATAAAACACATAACATGCAAACTATTGTGATTAGATGGAACATTATAATGTATCATGGTGAAATATTAAGCCTAAAAATGACGAGTATTATGATACAGTGCAATCAGAAATAGTGTATTTATAATTTCAGATACCATGTGGTGCAATATCCATAAGTAGGATACAAAACATGTTAAACATGAATGTAAAAATGTCAAATGTATTGCAGTATTGTATAATATGCTATAGTACTATAGAATATGATGCCATACTTCACATTTTAGTATGAGAAACTGTGTTTTAATTTAATTTTAGTTTTACTATGTTTGATGTTTCAAAATAAAATGCATAAATATTCCTTTCCCAGTAAAAGATGGCTTATCTTTGCAACAATAAAGCTTTTGAGCTTATAAGTTACAGTTTAGTTTAGTCTCACTACCTGCTTGGAGCTGAAACCACAGGCGCTAAATCGAATCTAAAAATCTGATTCATGCGTTTGAATGGTGGCTATCTAGAAATCACTGACTGATATTTATTTATAAGCAATGAAGTGTCTAAGAAAGAGTTTTACTTGAGTTAGATGATTATGAACTTTCTCTCTTAGTAAAAGCAGGCAGCCAGTGTGGCCTTTCTGGTCAGCAGACTATAGCAGGCTGCAAGGTCTTCCTCTCAAGATCAGGGATTGTGTTTGGAAAACTTTGCCTTGGAGCAGCTACCTCCTGCAGTCGATGTGTTGGGAGCTGTCGACTGCCAATGTGGGGTTTTCTTGATGATCCCAGAGGTGAAGGCTGGTGTGCAAGAGGTTATCCTTTGGTATCAAAAGCAGAGATACCAGAGGTGTCAAAGCAGATTCTTTATGACATTAAGACCACCATCAATTATTTTGACTAAAGAATAATTTCCTAATCTATGATCAGACTGCATCTTTACGCATAATAGTGTTTTTTTTTTTTCTGGAAACTGCATGAGGGAAACGCTGTAGTGTCCAGACGAAGGTCAAGCAGGCTTTGGCACGCTGCAAGCTAAACTAATTACCAGCTCTGTGGGTTGAAATACAAATGTAAATAACTATGTGCTCT
This sequence comes from Jordanella pulchra, assembly GCA_034780135.1. NCBI lineage: Eukaryota > Metazoa > Chordata > Actinopteri > Cyprinodontiformes > Cyprinodontidae > Jordanella > Jordanella pulchra. Next base: position 2,452 of record JAUZNJ010036912.1, read on the forward strand.
GGAGATGGGTGTAATTAGGCTGATTTGACACAGCAGTATGTTCTTCATATTGTAGCTTCTATACTAGAGGAAGCACTTATCTGTAGTGTCGGTCAACATACTAAACTCCTAGTTCAAAGACTTTTTCATTCGGGCATCTGAAGCTGTCGTGAAAAATATTCAACTCATGAGATTTGCCAAAAATTCTAATTGTTTTGGATTTTTGGGTAGGGGTTAATTTATATTGCACTAAACACACGCATGCAGATTTTTCACTCCGGCATTTCAATGTCTTCATGAGAGACTAATGGTCTAAAGTCTGTTGTTACAGAAATGTACTCCTTCTGTTGCAAGGAAAAGTCCTTTTTCTACTTACATGCATCTAAATCCACATTAGCTGAAACTCTGTCTTCCCTTCTGAGTAGCACCAAACCCATGTTAATAGTGCTAATTAGAGATTCACCGTTACTTTCTTTGAAAGGCCGATTACTTGCAGATACTGATTATTTTGACATCAGTCTAGCTGATCCCAGATATGTGCTGCCAAGTTTTTTTTCTTTCCTCTGTTTACATTATAAAAATGACCAAATAAGTCTCATTTAAAAACAACAAACATTATTTATCAATAAATCAAAAAAAGCACTCAAAATAGTTAGCGAATAAAGGGACCCTACCTTGTTTCAGCTGATACCGAAACCAGGAAAAAAGAACCCCAAAAAGATCAGGCTAAAATATCGGCTGGCAAATGAATCGGCCTATAGTCCCCTTATGAGTGAGCATGTTAGTGTCTTACTCTTGTTAAATGTAAAGTTATCAAAGCTAAGTTAGTTTTTGGTTGAGATCAGTTTACAATGTTTTTAACCTCCAGGTGATGTGGGGAAAAAAACAACAGTGAATCCTTTCAGTCGAAGCTGTTATTCCCTAAAAGGCCCGTTTGTGGAACAACAGTTCACATTTTTCCCAGCCTGTCTTCAAACTACAGAACAGATCAAAGCGGTAGAGGTGTCACAGGGGCTGAGAGGTAAAATATTCTCCAGTTTGTCAAATCAGAGCTGGATTCACAAGTGGTCTGAGAAAGAAAAAACAGAGGAGGAGAGACACAGGGAGCGATATGTAAAAGAGAAGAGATCAACCATGCAGTCATGTCATCGCCCAAGGCAAAGAGCTGCAGATGTAACAAAGACGGGGCCTGCGATTGTCAAGAGGCATGGATAATGATAGCTTTGCATGAAGGGTACAAGGCAAACATCAAGGCCATGTACATCGCAGTGCAGGACTTTAAAGGCAGTATCAAGAAAAGGCTATGGGAGCACAGAAGATGGCCCCAATATGGCCCCCAGTGGCCCCCCTTTTTGATGACAGAGGCAGGTGAGGGGGAACAAAGCAAATTGGATGGGCACAACGCGGAGCCAGTTTCAAGGCTCGTCTCTTTCTGGTTTGAAGGAGTCTGTGTTGAAAACTTTTCTTTTTGTCTGCTGTGTTTGTTTGATCCTCCCTGTTCCTCTGCATTCATTAAACCAACTTCTACTGAGTGGACAGGCTGGAGCTGCTCTGACTCCTTCGCTTCCACAAAAGAGCAGAACCGTACAAGAGCAAGGCCAGTCGGAGATCAGTTTTTTTTAGAGGTTTTAAGATGAAGAATGCCACAATGTGATGCACTCAAATGAAATAAGACTCATTTTCATTATCCTCACGATAAAACAGACAAATTCATCATGAGTCATGAGTGCTCAGGATAAAATATCTGCTATTTTTAAAGTTTTATTTAGATCTCTAAGGAAAGATTATGTTTAAAATGAGGATGGAAAGTAATAATTTGTCTTCTTTCTTAGGTAGAAATTGCATATATTCCATATTGGGAGCTTACGATTATCACCAAGAGACAGAATATGAACCATCAATAAGCAACAAGCATCCAGAAGTGGCTAAGATATATTCATTGAAGCCGTCTAGGTTTTACTGAACATTCGCTGCATGTCTGTCCTTTACTTTTAAACATAAAGGGCATCAGCTCCATAAACTCTGTAACAAAAAAGACAAATGTATGTATAGAACAAGTTGAAACTCCTCATGATGAAACTCCTGAATGTGTTTAGGTGTTTGTATCCTGCCCTAAGTTTATCAAACGATCTGCTGTCTCCTTTAAAAAGGTATTAATAAAAAAGTGTTTTTCTTTTTTATTTTTTTTTACCATAAAATAACCTTTTAAAAGCTGCATTTGTTGGAACATTTCAATATTTATATATTTTCATAAATATTAAAGAAATGCCCACCTTTAGTGAAAAACAATAAATCTCAATAAAATTAAAAAAAGATTACAAAGCTACTTTGACATTTAAATTCTGACTCATTATCAGAAATTATCTAATGACAAAAAGTCCCACAGAAAGAGCAAACGCTGGATTCATTTGACTCATTTGTGCTCTGGACATTTATAACGGTGATGATCTCTATAATCGAACAACATGGGTGTGACTCATTTGCATAAATTTTCTTCCATATTTCCTCCCATAAAGAGAAAATTTTCCTGATTTTGAAGAATCTATTTATTTTTTTTTGCACACAATAAATGACACAGGATGCAAAATGACTTGATCCGTTCTGAATGAAATGTTTATGCTTGCACATTTGGCCCAGGAAATATGTTTGCCTGCTTCCCAGTTGGTGCATCGCTCGCTGTATCATAAACTTCAGGAGCAATTAATGAAATGATGATAGAGAGCTGGAGTTAGTTCAGGCAGCCGTACAGCATTTCCCTCCTGAGTATTTATGTCTTGATTTCGTGTGTATTTTGGTAAAGAGTGCAACTTTTCACTTGGCGGGACTCCTCTTAATGACCGTTGGCTGCCAAATGTTTCTTCAGAAGTCATAAACATCATTTTTTCCCACAGCCCGCTCCGAGAATATGCGAGCAAAAAATAACCTCCTTAACTTTATTCTGTGTCCGATCCAATTAGAAACACTTTGGGAAGTTCATCAGCGATTGCCAGACGCTGCATTCTTTAGTTGGCGCAGCTGAAGGGCAGGAAAACATGATTTACTTGGCGATCCTATGGTTAAGGATATGACCCCTGAAACTAAACAATGCAATTACAGTGTTGTTGCAAACAGTTCTAGAGATCTGGTCGTTGGCCTCCAGCTATTTGTTTGTGCTCCGTTTGAGTGACTGATCCTGCTTTTAGAGTGTGTGGGTTGATGAATTTAGTGAAAAACACATTAAAGAAAGATCTGTCACAACTAGAACGTGATGACCCGAGAGCTGAAGAAGCAGATCTATTTGCATACAAAAAATATTACATTTTCTTTTTCTTCCATAATTTCCAGAAATGCAAAAACGATCACCAACTTGTAGAAGATCTAACAAAGCTTCCTCACGTGATGATTGTAAAGTTTGATTCTTCTCTATACTCTGTCACTCAGAACTTTTTGGTTGAAGATGAAGGATTTTGAACAAAATTGGGGGAAAAAAAGCAGCAACTGCTTTTTTTTTTTTTCTTTTTGCTTTACAAAAGACATAAACTAGCTCAACTGAACAGACAGGTGTTCATGTCTTGGTTACCCTCCTGAGTCTCCTCCTGGTGAGGTGTACCTGAAAACCTCCATAGGGATGTTCCCTGGAGGCGCTGTGATCAGAGCTATGGTCTTCATTGGCTGACTTTGTTTAATTAGCATTGGCTCTATTTTTGATTTTCACTGAATGAAAATAAAAAGCAACAAAAAAGACAAACTTCTCAGCTTATTTCATACTGAGGACTCAGACATTGTAGAGGAAACTACTTTACTTCTGGGATCTGGTTGTTTTGGTCACCAACGAACAACAAAGGAGGACTTGTTCATTTTAGACCTATTTTCAGCTCAGTTCTTTATTCACCACATCAAATCCCAGCAGTGTCCCTATTTGCCCAGTTTAGGCCTCCAGTCTGCCTACTCATCTCAACAATGTATGAACTTGACACCTTAACATGAGAGAATATTTTAAATGTCTAGATGGTTTGTAACCATACAAAATGGAGAACCTTGGAAGAAAACAGACCAGGACCAGGGCACGCAACACAAGCCTGGCCTTGGGAGTTCATTATTTTTGGTTGACGAGGGTAATCATGCCAATTTTGTCCCAGTCTTTCCCATCCAAGAGGCCCTGCTTATTGAGATGCCTCTATAGTTAATAATATGAGATGATTTTGCTCTGTGTGGTGTATTAAGAGTGAACTTGTCCTCTCGGAAGGAGGTCAGGACTGTTGCGATCTCACATGGGGGGAGTACAACATCTTTAATCGTCTTGGCCTGATACCCTAGAATGTCTGGTATTCCCCGAGTGCAGACAAGGATACAACCTGTTGAATGTGACACATAACTCATCTGCTTGCTCTTTCTCCGCCCCTTAGTCAATGCCTTTTCTTACCTTAATGATTTTTATATGTCAGAATTATTCTACAAACAATCTCAGCAGCTTCTCTCTCGGAGGCCTTGGAGTAAGAAGGTTTCAAGTTCGATTCTCGGTCCAGGATCTTTTTGCATGGAGTTTGCATGTTCTCTCTGGGTACTCCAGCTTCCCCCCGACAGTCTAGGCTAATTGGCAGCTCTAAATTATCCTTAGGTGTGTGTGTGTGGTTGTACGTCTTTGTGTGTCCCTGTGTTGCTCTGCAACAGACTGGCGACCTATCCAGGGTCTGTACCCCGCCTTTCATCCATAGTCTGCTGGAGAGAGCCACCGGCCCCACTGAGACCCTGACACAATGGATGGGTGAGATCTGCTCATGTGTGCTTGCCATCTGATTTTATTATCATATGTTGGATCCCTTAAGTTTTAAAACAACTATAAAGTATTACCATGTGAGCTAGGTTTAGGCTGTCAGTGCTTGGTTTTGCTGTAGTAGGTTAACAGAGAGCATGTTACGCATGGGTCTACCATCATCAAGTAGCCATTTCCCTGTTGGATGCAGTGTGATCGCGTGTTAAAGAAAATAACCAGTGCATGTAAATCCCTAGTGTTTTAATCTGGTACTTGAAAAGGCTAATCAACAAATTAATTCCCAGAAAAGTAACCCATATAATTCACAATTTCCATTTACAAAACCTTCAATGGTGGCTGTGTTAACCTTAAAATATACAGACAAACCTGTCCAGCAGAATGGACAGTGGAAAACCGCTGAGATGGATTTAATTCACCTAAAACTAAACAGAGGTTACCCACGGTAGAGGTTATGTTTCTATACAGTTCAATGTGACATTTGGAAGCAAGTTTTGAATGATATACATAAGGGGAAAAAACATGCCTTTTTAAATGGTGTAAACTGTAAGAAAGACCAAACAGAACGAGTTAGCTAAAGATGCACCAGTAACTCCATTATGAAAAGGACAAAAATAATCACTAAAAACAAAGCTTTAGACAGAAATTAGTTCAAATAATATGGCCTTATTATTCCCCATATAAATGAGGAATAATGGCTAACATTGTCTCAGGATTTTGGTCTGTAATGATAGGAATTTACAGTTTGAACAAACGAGTATATTTAGTTATGCAAGTGTACATTGTGTTGTATTAAAATCTACTGCAGGAGGGCTGCAAGTAATCAGTGGTGGGAGATGAGGTGTGGAATGCTCCAAGAGACCACCCTACCCCAAACAGGCACTCTACAACTTGCTATTCTTGTTCTTTCCCTTCTGAAAGGGCTGTGGCTCCAGCTGACAACGGGGGGTCCAGTGTGTTACCCACTGGGAGGGTGTGCTTGCTCACCCTCAGGCCAGCAGTTGATCTCGCTGATGATGGTTGAATCTGAGGCCTCGCTACTTGGATAGGACCCTGACGAGATGTCTGGGACGACAGGAATCGGCCTCACACATCTCGTTCAAAGGTTAAGCACACCATTAAGGGCGTCTTGCTGAATTCAGTACCTGCTAGCCGACCCTGATGGCCTGTGGTGTTTTCTCCATGATTAGACCAGTCGGTTTGACTGGCCCCAAGCTCATGAATCTCTAAGAGCTGAATGCCAACGAGGGTGCTAGCAGGGGCCAATTCTCTGCATGCTAAAAAGCTGCATTCGCTGTGTCCGAAAAAGAGGTGTCTAAACCTTCAGCTGATTTCTGCATTATTTAGTTCATCTGTTCTGAGGTTTAAGACTCTGAGACCAACCATGCTCTGCTTTTTGATCAAAAGGCAACACCAAAGTCTTTAACCATGTCTTTGCACATACTGTATATAATTAATTTCAATAAACTGAGCATTAGGTGTTGCCCTGAGGGGAAGATGAAGAAACTAAATTAATCATTATGCAGGTTGGTCCCATTTCAGCTTAAAAAAAAAAAAAAAAAAAAAAAAGCAAGATGGACCTGGAAAATACAATCCATACAAACAACCTTTTTTCCCCGTTATAGGGGAAAACAGGTATGTAAATATAAATATTAGAAAACATACAGTATATGTAACACCTAATATCCATTCTTGTTATATTACTGACCCATCTTGAGTTTTGCTTTGCATCCAGATCTTGAGCAGACAGCTTCACTCTTAATAGCCTCAGGCCAAATTAAAATCGAAACTCTTAATTACTTGAAGCTTTTGCAGCAACTCTCTGGAAACCCAAACTGGTTGCATATCTGACGCTTTCCTGCTCAAGTCGGGCAGTCTTAATAAATAAACTTGGAGGGTTTTCAGATAGCATTTGAAGCCAGGTCTGGGCCGTAAATCATGCACACCAGCTAGCTCTGGCATTGTTAACCAGTTTTGTTGGCATGGAGCTTCTTACTGCAATGACAGATGAATCTTTTCTGATTTGTATGTCCCAAAACACAGAATGCATTGTGTTTGCGTAATTTAGCTTGGTCAAAGCTCTGCATTTCGTAATTTTCTGTAACTTGCATAGAAAAGGAATCTTCCTAAAGGGAGTCTTTTACATCTATTTATGTTCAAACTGTAAGTTCCTGCATTTAGAGGGATTTTAGTTTGAAAATAGTAGCCAGAAGCTTCAGATAAAACTTCTTCAATCGGGTTGGTGCTTCTACAAAGATATAAGGAGACGCATCAAAGTGTAATGTCTAGATGTGTCCTAAAATAACTTTTTTATTATACGATGCCGATATTGCAGCTTTGAGTATTGACTGATACGATCTGAGAATTTATCATACATACTTTTATTATTTATTTTATAGTTGGGAATGATAGAAGAGGCAAGACAATATTTCTTAAACAGATAACGATACTTACAAAACATCAGGTATGTGAAAAACAGACAATATTTGATATTCTCCAAAGATACGCAAACTTTAGACCAAAGCAAATACAAGCAAAGTGTTTCTATGAGCTTTTTAATATCAGAGATTTTAGTGGCAGGCCGATATATATTCCGATAGCCATTTTATGGCTGACCAACAATACCAGTTAAAAGAACTTTTAATAGATCTGCAGAGTCACACCCTGCCACACCATCACATCATTACATTCCACACATCTTGTTTGTAAATGATGAGACATCACTGGCGCCAGCCTAATGGAGATAATACACAGCAGTCACCGAGACAAAGACAACTAAATGCATACTATCCTTTACTGTTAAGGATGATCATCTTTGTCTCCATGCTTTGTCTTCATTTCCAAACCCTTGTTACTTGCATAATGAAGGTGAATGATTTTTATCCTGACAGAACTTTCTTAACTAAATAAACTGATTGGAAAAACATCAGCCTCATTACTTTACTTAAACAGGTAGATAATATTAGGGTTTAAAAGGCATGAATGACAAATATAACTTTTACAACTGAAGCAACATTGAAAGGATGATTTCTCTAAAATCCAATTGCAACGATGAGCTCAGTAGGACTGAAACAATTGATGGGATTAATCTTGATTAATCGATTATTGAAATAATCGGCAACTAATTTAGTCATCGATTAGTTAACTGGAGTATAGAGACTCTAAAACATACTTTTAGCTGACAGATCACCCAGCTTAGAGTAGAATCTATATTAAAATTGTTTTAAATATATATAAATACTTTGCATTTAAGATAAAAATGACTTTTTTGTCCATCAATATGCTCTATCCAGAACTCCTCAGGTGGAAAAGTTTTTCTTTCACTTGGTTTAATTCTGTAGAAAATCCTCTGATTACCATCTGATTATTAATCAATTAATTAAAAAAAAAAATAATTAACAGATGAATTGATTAGCAAAATAATCATTATTTGCAGTCCTAGAGCTCAAACACGAGAGTTACTGCTGTTAACAGCAGTAAGTTTACTTGTTTTTCTTGCTGACTGATCAGTCGCCCTAACTCCAAAAGTAGAGCCGTTTTACTAAGGTGCACAGGAGGAAACCAAACGTAAACAGTCCATGTAAACCATGAAGCACAGTGGTGGAGGGGTAATGCTTTGGGATAGTTCTGTAGCCGTCAAACCTCTGCACCTCAAGTCTTTAAATGATCACGTTTTCCTATGGATGCCAACGTTTTCATGAGCTGAAATGAGATAATCTGTGAAACTTGGGTTATGAGAGTCATTACGAAGAGTTTGCCAGGATTCCTCCAGTATTGACTGGAAAACTCTTGCTGAAAATAACAGCTAACAGTTATTGCTGCTAACAATGATTTTACAAGCTATTGAATCGCACAGAGCTGTACGGTGTCCTTTGGGCAGATGTGACCAGGTGAGAGATATTTAACCTGACTCTATAGCAACACAGTGGCGAAGGGGAGAGGATTTAAACCCTTTAGACTACAGTAGGAATTCTCCCAGGTCCTCAGCTATGTTTAATGTCCCTGTAGCCTTTTAAAGTGTGCAATATTGTCAGTAGGTAAAGTTTAAAAACGCTATTTTTATTTTACAGCTGCACACTTTGGCTTCTATGTCTGTCCAAAGCACAAAGACTCATTTTCTACTTACTTCTATTTAAGACCAGCCATGAGGCACGAGACTTTAAAAACGCAAAATGCCGCATAATGATAATAAGCAGCATCAGAAGCGAGCGAGTTGGCTAAGTGAGAGTCTACCCATGTGGGACTCTTTGGAGGATGAAAGCGTGAAGCCTCTACGCCCTGAAATTGTGACAGGACTCCTTGAAAGCACGGGCCCTTGTTTATCAATTTGATTTCAACATCACAAAGATGAGACGACGTGCGTTGCAGAGAAGCGGTTTGTTTTATCTCTCTTCAAAGCCCCCCCCCCTTCCTCCTCCTCTCCATCACAACCCACCACCGTACTTTTTTGTGCACCCCCCCTTTTTTTTTTTTTCCAATTGAAGTGTGAAGTA
>JAUZNJ010036913.1:0-11673 GCA_034780135.1 Jordanella pulchra
ACAGACAGACAGACAGACAGACAGACAGACAGACAGACAGACAGACTGACTGACTGACTGACTGACTGACTGACTGATTGATCATTGCACTTTTACTGTAACACAGTTTTTCCTTCCACTTAACTTTCCTGAGACACTTTTAGAGAAACCACTCCATAAACATCATTGTTCTCTAACAGTGACCTGTAGATTCTCAAACAATATGCTATAAACAATACCGGTCCTGTTGGAAAACTTTTCAATTAATAGTTTTGATTGTGCAAGATATCAGAGCATTTAGTCACAATGCAGATTTGTTAATTAATTTATTTTATAAATTTTGGGTTGTCTTTAGTTAGTCATCGTTTTAAGAAATAATAGACCAAAAGTTTTGCCCCGGTTTAACCTAACAAAATAGTCTGATTCTGTGTAGACAGGGACAGACACTGTGGATTAGTTGATCGTATGCATCATTCACACCATGCAAGCTCAGAAATGTTTTGCTTTTGTGCTATACTAAACATTTGCTCAGGTTGTCCTTCAGGCTTGTTAGACATTGAATGGAGAGTTTGTTCAAGTTAAATAATAAACTGTAAAAACAGGGGGGAGAGAATGATTGAGTTTCAGGGCTTGTTAATGCGACATCCCATTGTTTAGAAGCTCGACTGCATACATTACTCAAACCTTGTGACCAACTAGATCTACTTACAGCCATACTAACGTATAAGTGAGACAAGCTGCTACTCAGAATGAATTAAAGATTTTTATGTTTTCTGTCTGTTCGTTGTAATAATCGGACTAAGCCCGATGAGCCTGATTTAGCCCTGACTTAAACACCTCCTACTTTTCTCTTATTTACAGATAATTATGTTGTGACTGATCATGGTGCGTGTGTGCGGACATGCAGTGGTAACACCTATGAAGTGGATGAGGGAGGAATACGGAAGTGTGCCAAGTGCGACGGGCTGTGCCCAAAAGGTTGTGGTTGAACTCTTAATGCCTAAAATGGAGCTATTTTTTTTTTATTAAATATTGAGTATAGACTGCATTTTTAGGACAGTTGCTAATAAAAAGCCTGTAATCCTACAAGCTGTTTTTTTTTTTTTTTTATATACTTTATTTATAAATTTTCACAGCATATTCTTTACAGCATTCAGGTTTTATACAACGCTGTCTTTAACATACATAACCCCTACACGAAACACAAAAAAGAAGAAAAAAATAAGTAAATAAATTTAAATTAAAGTAAAAACTTAAAACACACACACACATACGTAAAAAATAAAAACAAATTAAAACACAGAAATCTGCTCACAGCCAACTAAGAGTATAGCAATAGTTTGGTTACGATGAGGTACTCATCTTGAATGTTTCCATGTAATGTAAGACTACAAGCTGTTTTTTAACTAGTTTTTTATAATAATAAATTGTTTTTTGTTTTAAATATCTCCTATTTTGATGTTTTTCATCTAAAGATAAATTTGACAGCAACGTAAATAGATGTGATTTAGTGTTTATTATCTTATATCATATATTTTTGGCCAAACAGAAATTCAAAAGCGCCTATTTCATTTTAAGCTTAAATATGTTTGATTACATGTCAATGCTCTCTTTTCGGTATGATCTTTATGTCTTATTTATTTGTGGTGCCGTTAACACCAACAATTCAAGCTGTTGTTATTAGAATTGCTGTTAAATAAAATTTTCTCTCAGATGTCTTTATTTAATAGTTTTTATGCGAACTATACACAAGCTTGTAAAACCTTTTTTTCATTCATCGTTTACAGTTTGTAATGGACTTGGAGCAGGAGAACTGACTCACACCCTGTCTATCAACGCCACCAACATTGGCTCCTTTAAAAACTGCACTAAGATCAATGGTGACATTACTATCATTAAAACATCGATTCATGGGTACGTTTTGACTTTTTTTTGTCATTTGATCTCAGAATCCTTTCTGTTGATTATTTGAATATGTTTTGTTGTTTTTTTTAAGGGATCCCTTCACAAAAACACCAAAGATGGAGCTGGCTCAACTGGACGTGTTCAAAACAGTTAAGGAAATTACAGGTGAGATTGCATAAAGTATGACGAATATATAACAAACTTCATGCACCTTCAAAATAAAACAAGTCGCCTGTTACTTCAGGACACCTGTGGATCCAAACATGGCCAGATAGCATGAGATCACTCAGTCCTTTTGAAAATCTGGAAATCATTCGAGGGAGAACGAAGCGGTACGTTGGCTATATAAAGTAAAAACAACAAAAAAACAGCTTCAGCAAAATAGTAAAATTACTTTTGTGTCCCTTTCATTTGCAATCCTTGTCATGAAGTTTTGACTGGAGTTAACAGATGACTTCTTTGAGCTAAAATTGCCTTAGTTTTCATCTAAGAAGATTCTTCTGCCCCTAAAATTATAACTAACGATATAAAAATTAGCTGAGGTCTTTTTGAAATTGAAAAAGAATATCTAAGTCTATGGTTTTAATTTTGGCCTTCTTATACTTTGGGTAGCGGTAGCCGCACTTTGGTTGTGACACAGCTCAATGTGGACTACCTCGGCCTCCGGTCGCTAAAGGAGATCAGCGATGGAGACGTGGTCATTATCAAGAACGAGAACCTCTGCTATACGGAGGAGAGCCACTGGAAGAGGTTCTTCAGATCAAAAAGTCAAACCACAACAGTCTATGAAAATGCAAATGCTACCACTTGTGGTGAGATCTTAGCTGCTTTTTAAAGTTTATTTTGAAACTGAGAGGAAAATTACGAAACTGATGCAGTTATCAAGAACTTTGTTTGAAATTCCACATCTGGTTCCAGCCCTGAGGAAAAAGACTTGTGACAGGAAGTGCACAGTGGACGGCTGCTGGGGCCCGGGCCCGGACATGTGTTTCGCCTGTCAGGACTACAGCCGCACGGGGAGTTGCGTTGACTCCTGCAACATCCTGGAGGGGTAAGGGAGGAATCTGGTTTGAATCCTTTTTAAGTTTTGAAATCTGCTGTCCTTTATTTCAGATAAACAAACAGACATGAGTATTGTTCACTTCTTCATTATCTATTTGCATACCATGAGTATTTCCAGACTATGTCATTAGATCAATTAAAGGATTATTGAAAGAAAGCTGAAGATCCAGGGTATTTAGAAAGTTAAATTTCAAGAAAATGTAAGACAAACATTGCTGAAAAATGGCAGACAGGACTCACATCTGTTTATCTTTGGAGATATTTGTCAAACATTGAATCTTGACACGCTTACAGTTGAACTTGGCCCTCTGTAAAGCAAATTAAACAAAGCTGTTTGAAATTAGGCTGCCCTGCAGCAACAGTCTATTAACACTGTTATTGTATTTTTGTTTGATTTTGTTTTTTCTTTTTTTGCAGAGAGCCACGGGAGGCAATCATGAATAAAACCTGCATGGAGTGTGACCCCGAGTGTTTACGCTTGAATGGGACCGCAACCTGCCGGGCGCCGGTATGTGTGTTGTCTGTAGTTACAGAGAATACAATCAACCTCTTTCTTAGCACATCTGTACACATAATTGACAAACACCGTATCATTAATGCTGCATAAAATCCTTTCCAGAAATGACAGCGATTTCTCCATCAGCAGCAGCTTTAGCTGATAATACAGCAGGGCAGCCACAAGACATGTTGTGTTTTGAAGGAGGGGTGTGACTGTGGGATGAAGTTGGCTAACTGTTTGGGGGTTTTTATGTGTGTAATCCTGTCTTTTGATTAAAACAGGTTAAGACCTCTACTGTTAAATATAACTTGGAATGCAGGGCATCATTATCAACAACAGAATTGCTGACCAAGTAAAAAATGCATACTTATGGGGTTAAAGTGTGGAGATATATGCAGCGCCTTGCAAAATTAACCACCCCACTGGAATCTATCAACATTTTATCAAATTCAAGCCACAAACCTCAATGTATGTTATAGGCTTGCATTTCACAGAGCAATGCTATATGGGCATTGCACATGTTTAAATCTCACGTTTCATTTTCTTCCGTGCCCTCACATTTGCTTTAGGTGTAAAATGAGCTCTCCTCTGTTTACCAGAGTTGCCTCTTTAGGCTCCATTAGTCAGTTCATGAGAGAGCGATCGGGGTTGTATTCTCTGGGCGTGTGTGGGTGTGGCCCGCTACACAATCTCCTTCACTTCTCCGCTGCCATTGACACATTAGCCAGAGAACAACAAAGGGCAACTGTTTCTGGAGATGGATCAGAAAATACCAGCCACAGGTTCTCTTCTGAATACATCACAGACTCCATGCAAAAACTATTGTCTAGTGCAACGAAAACGGTCAATTGTTACCCCAGAAGATGTGATGCCTTTTAACTGAAGACCTGTGCAGTTTCAGCTGCAAATGGTTTTTCTTTGATACTCTTTCATGCACGGGCACAACACTGCTGTCAATTTAACTTTTTACATGAGGAGGCAAACCTCTGCAAAAACTCCGGAAGTCTTGCTGTGCTTCTTTAAGTTGCTTATAATTGTAAGAAAAGGAAAATAATGTATGTTTAAAAAAAAAAAAACAAGACTATATGGCAAGCATATGTATTCAGTCCCATTGAGTCAACACCATGTTGGACCAAAGTTTGCTGCAGTTGTAGCTGCAGGTCGTAGATTATTTCTCTACAAGTTTTGCACATCTTAAAAAAATGTGGCTGATTCTTTTCTGCAAAGAAGTTGAATCTCAGATAGATTGAATCAATTTTTGAAGTCTTGCCAAAGCTTTTCATTTTAGTTGAGCTCTACTCTTTGCCTGAGTTATTCTAACTCCTAAATGGACTTTTAGCTACAACATTCCATCATACTTCAGTCTGCATGTCTGTGGTTTACTTACTGCCGCCCATAAAAAAGGTTTTCCTTTGGGATTGTTTTGTACTTTTCCAAATCATCTTTTCATGAACTCAGGCAAATGTCACTATTCCTCTTTGAAAGAAAAGGCTTCCCCACAGCATGATGCTGCCAACATGAATGTTTTATTAAACCTGAAAGACTGACAGTAGGTGAATGCAAATTCAATCCCCCACTTTTCTTATTTTAAGTTATTAAAAAAAAAGTTGTATGGTTTATGAATTTTGCAAGGCACTGTAGAAGAACATTACAAAACATGTCTATAGTTTTTTTTAGAAGATGGAAGCAGCATCTATTATGATGTGACATCATATGTGATATATTAGGCCACTGTCATCAAAGCTGGGATCATCAAAAGTATTTTGTCTCTCCCAGGGTCCTGGAAACTGTACAAAGTGCGCCAACTTTCAGGATGGACTGTTCTGCGTGTCACGTTGTCCCCAAGGCGTCCCTGGAGAGGATGAAACCCTGGTCTGGAAGTATGCAGACAAGAAAAGAGTGTGCCAACTGTGTCACAAGAACTGCACTAAGGGGTAAATATGGTTGAAAACTAAGCAGAACTTTGAGTATCTGACTCGCAGGTGATGTCAGTCCTAAAAGGCTCCGTTATGTTTACATAAGTCAGGAGATTTTATTGGAGGCTTAACAAGAAAACTAGACATACATGTCACTCTATTTTTCCAATTTCTTGTTATCCTTATTCGATGTCCCCACTGGTTTCCCTTCATTTTTATTTTGTTTATTTATTCAATGGCTGCAGTGTTTGATTTTAGCTGTCTTTGCTCCTTTGTGGAGCAAAACAATACTCACGAAAATCCTGAGAGCAGGTCAAATGTTGCCAGTGATAAACAGTCACCACTGGGCCTTGGTGGTAAACGGATGAGTGAGAAGGAACATGGTACCTTCAAACCACCGGGAGTAGTTGTGTTACCGTGTGTCTTGTGGAAAAAGAAGAAACCGATACTTATTTCTAAAACATTTCAGTAGTGCAGAAATAAATAGTTCCCCACTTTCCCCAGTTATTTAGGAGTCTATTCAGATTATTTAGTCTGAGCTGAATAGTTTTGCTGGCAGAAGTAATGAGAAAAAGAAGTGTAGCAATAGTGATTGTTTTTTAATGGCTAATACCTGCAAAGCCTGGATTAGCTTCACAGTTAAGTTTCTTTCTTTTATGCGTTTTCAGGTGTACCGGACCAGGTCCTGATGGTTGCCAAGGTGAAAGGTGAGCTTAAAATGAAGTGAATGTGCTTGAGTGACTCACTTTTCTGAATAAGCTGCAGAAGTGTGGCATAAAACCAATAGAAACCAAATAAACAAAGAAAAAAAAACAACCCTTAGGGTGTTTGAAACAATTTAGAAATAATTTGGTTTTGGTGTTTTTCATCTATGGAATTGAGTTTTTTCACAATCAGTGAAAGGTTGAAAACGTGTAATCTGATTTGCCATTTGTAAATGTCCTTTTTCATCTACCTGCTTCATGTACTACTTCCTTCCTTCCTTGCATTCTAGTTTATTTCTTTAATACTTGCCTCTTCTTTTGTTGGGTCCTTCATTCCATACCTCTTTCCTCATGTCCTTCCTTCATTCCTTACTCTCTTCCTTGTGTCCTATGTTCTTTTGTTCATCACTTATGTCCTTTCTTATGCACTTCCTTCTCTTCTTGCTTTCTTGCTTCCTTCCTTCCTACAGGGTTCCCTTTTTTAAACACTTGGTACAATATCTACAGTATCTAACATAAGCAAGTTTAAATACTTGAACCTACTAAATAGAGAACTCTGAGGAACTGGATTTGAGAAAGTGTAAAGTTTTTCCATAAAAGTTGTTTACAAACCATGATAGAGTAACACATATTTGTAATCTGCCAAGTTTTATTTATCACAGTTTGAATAAAAAAAAAAGTTGATTTGCATTATTGCATAAACAAAGCAGATCTCTAAAGACCACCAAAAAAGAAGTAGTCGATCCTCGTC
Source organism: Jordanella pulchra (assembly GCA_034780135.1). Classification (NCBI taxonomy): domain Eukaryota; kingdom Metazoa; phylum Chordata; class Actinopteri; order Cyprinodontiformes; family Cyprinodontidae; genus Jordanella; species Jordanella pulchra. Next base: position 6,817 of record JAUZNJ010036913.1, read on the forward strand.
AGCCTGGAAAATGTTACTAATTTATCGCTGAGGTCTGTTTGGACTCCAGCAATCCACAGTCAGACAGATTGTGTACAAATGTGGGGAAATTCAAGACCATTGTTACTCTGACCAGAGCTGGGTGACCAACAACTATTGGTCATGTCAGAAAGAAACCCAGAATAACTTCTAAGAAACTGAGCAGCCCTTTCCCACATTGGCTACATTTAAAGGGCGTCATCATGAGAACACCAAACAACAGTGGCGTTCATGGAAAAAGCTGCTGCTTGCCAGAAACAAGCCTTGCTACCTGTATACAGATATTCACAGTAACTTTGCACAGACTATTTGATCTTAGTTTGAGCTAGCTGTGGAGGTGCAGCAGAGAGGTATGTGATCTGTTTTGTTTATGATCTACAAAGAATTTATCTTTTGCTGTGATTTTTAGTCAAAGCCATGATTCCAAAATACACGTTTTGAAATAAGAGCGAAGCAGAACAGTTGTGTATGTAAAGGCAAACTCAGACCAGTCAAGGCTGTTCTGTACAAAGGATGAGCCAAAACAATTTATGTACAGAAAAGATAAAAGGTAGGCATTAAAAGTATATCACTGGGAAATTATTTATCTACTTTTAACTTTTCTACTTTGAGACGATTCAGTTCCCTTTCATTAAAATTTTTTTTTCTTTCCAGAACATTTAGTTCTGAATATTATATTTATTTATTTCAATTTTTCAACTTTCTTATATCTTTTCATGTAATGTTTGAGATTTCTTTATATATGCTTAAACATTTTTTTTCTACATGTCATGAAGGTCTTCAGGCCTGTCCTTGATTGCAGCCGGGATTGTCGGTGGGCTGCTGGCCGTTTTAATCGCAGGCCTCTCTGTCTTTGTGCTGCTACGTCGGCGCCACATCAAGAGGAAAAGGACGATGCGCAGGCTGCTCCAAGAGAGAGAGGTGGGGCGAGACAGCTAAAGCTCAAAACGCTAACTCAAATTTTTCTATTTGGTTACATTCCTACATTCCTTTCCTCTATGTAGCTGGTTGAGCCTCTTACTCCGAGTGGCCAAGCACCAAACCAAGCCCTGCTGCGGATACTGAAGGAACCAGAGTTTAAGAAAATTAAGGTGCTTGGATCAGGAGCTTTTGGTACAGTTTACAAGGTAATTACAGGTTGGGCTTGTATAATACCTTATTGTAAAATAGAAATTCCAGTGCGGAGCAGTTTTAAAACTAGCTGTGTAGTGCTCAGTTTTCACATGTGTTTTACATTTTTCAATTACAACACATTTTTGACTTGCTACCTCACACTTGACTTCTCTGTTGCTGTCAAAGCTGTTTCTATAATCACATTTGGAGATTTGCATTTAGGACACACAAATCGGAGCTCTTAACAAGTGTGTGCTTACAAATCTTTGCAATCACTTTGTACATTATGTGATATCTTGACATTTTAATTATAGAAAGTGACAAAGAAAAACTGTGTCCTTGCAGGGTCTTTGGGTCCCAGAAGGGGAGGATGTGAAGATCCCAGTGGCTATCAAGGTTCTGAGAGAGGCCTCCTCACCAAAAGCCAACCAGGAGATCTTGGACGTATGTTTCTTACTTTTTTATTTATACAATTCTGCTAATAAAGAAACATACATTAGATCAGGAGTAGTCAGCACTAGGCATGGCTGATGCACATCACGAACTAGGCTTATGTGTAGCACCTCCCTAGGTAGAGTCCCTGTCTATTTTCTTTGGATTTCAGTTAAAATAAAAGTGAAACAAAGTAAATCTACATTTTATTGACATAAAGATCGTCAGAAGCTTTAATGTGTTGAATGTTGTTTCCTTCCGGATGTTAAACTAACTGGAGCATTTATTGTCGTTTAAAGAACATCCAGCCGATTCTGAAAGTAACTCGGGTTTGGTTTCTTAGCAATAAAGCTCTGCTGGAGTTTTGGGAAGTGGGATTTATTCATTGGAGGACATGCTGTAGGCGTTAGTATGTAATTACAAAGCTGAGGTGCTGGTTAAATAAGTGCAGCTCTGAAGCCGCAGCCCGTTCTGAATGCATCATTGCAAACAGACAAATCAGCGTCTCAAAACTTGGGACCTGTGTTCGAGCTGCTGGGTTTGCTTTATTCATAAATGCCGTCATGTACGTGGAGTCACATTAAAGTTTGACTGCGGGGCATTGAAAAACAAAGATTAAGATCTTTTGAAGCCTCCCTTTTTATCTTGCTGTCAGAATTACAAAGCTCCACGCAAAGAGTGTATTTACTGAACGACTGACACGCAGTAATAAGCATGAAGGAAATATTGGGCCTGCAATTATTACAGCAGTGATATGGAACCTACTAAGTAAATCTCAGCTTTAAGTACTGTTTGCTCATGTCCTCATGCAAGAAGCCACAGCCAATTTTCTTTTCTTTTTTTTTTCTTTTTTTTTGTTTGGCCCTGTGCAATTTTTAAGCAGCTTTTCTGGTACGATGACTGAGAGTTTCCACTCTCAGGCAATAAAAAGGAGCTGGCTGTGTATGTCCGCTGCTAAGAGACTTATCCTCCAACACTCTGTATCCCCACAGATGTTTCTCTAGCTATCAGTTGCCCAGATAAACATGCAACATTTCTACCAAGGGTTCTGCAAAATGGGCTGCAAGACACAAGTTCTATTTTGTGTTTTGTGTTTTTTCTCTTTTTTCCCTTTTTTTCAACGAAGACAAAAAAAATGACTTAACAGAACATGCGATATGTTTTATTCCATTTCAGGAAGCTTATGTGATGGCCAGCGTTGAAAACCCACATGTGTGCCGTCTGCTGGGTATCTGCCTCACCTCCACAGTGCAGTTAATAACTCAGCTGATGCCTTATGGCTGCTTGCTGGACTACGTCAAAGAAAAAAAGGACAATATCGGCTCCCAGCACCTGCTCAACTGGTGTGTTCAGATAGCAAAGGTATAAAAAAGGAATCCATTTTATTACACCATATAAAGCATTAATTTTCACCTTGACTGGCAATCCACCTGACATTTTAAATTTTTAGTGAAAGATTTGCTCTGATGGTTAAGCTCATTCCAAAACCACCTCTTTGTTTAAAGGGTATGAACTACCTGGAGGAGCGCCACCTGGTGCACCGTGACCTGGCAGCCAGAAACGTCCTGGTCAAGACTCCCAGTCATGTCAAAATCACTGACTTTGGGCTGGCCAAACTCCTTAATGCAGATGAGAAAGAATACCATGCAGATGGAGGAAAGGTCAGTTATATCTTATAGGAGGGCTGTGGTGTTCCTTTTTAATTCTGGTTATGTTGTCATCGATGGCCACCCATCAATAGATGTACATATTCCACCGAGCAGCATTTTTTTTACTTTGGTTATGCAAAATTTCTTAGCTTGCACAAGCATACATTTAAATACCATGTAGTTTCAAAACAATCACTGATTTTATTTTTTTATGAACTTGTGCAAATCTTTTAAGCTTCATTAAGCGTTTTAAGCTTCTTTTTCAATGACTTGTTTACTATTTACTACCAAACATTTTCTCCAATTCTTGCCCCAGCTTAGTCAGAAATCTAGATATTTAGTGGTTAACAAAAATATTAGCAGTAGATGGAAGGTATTGTATATTGTTTTATTATTTATTATTATTATTTGTAATTTATCTCAGCTTTAGAATCTTTAGTGACACATTGGTTTCAATGTGCCATATGCTTTTAAGTTTCAGTCTTATTATGTGTTTATTAATGTAATAATAAAACGCATAAAGGGGGCCTGTTCAAAGAAAATGTTACAAGTGTGTTAAAGTACAGTTTTTATCTTTGAAATAAGAATGAAAAACATTCATCCTCAAGCTTACATATCTACATACTATGTTCATGACATAAAATAGCATGAATCAGTCAAACAGTTGATAAAATCTGTAAAATACATACTTTGAGCAGAGGTGGTTTCTGGTGTAGTTTCTATTGTTCTCTAGGAATAAAATGTTTTTCATCATTAACAGTAAAGTACCGATATCTACGGTTGCATTTGAGGAAGCACTTTTACCTGCAGAGCCTGATCCATCTGCCGACAACCTTTCCATGACGAGCTTTTTATACCAGATGCACTGAAACACATGAAAATAGCCTTTACCTTTCATCAGTGAAATATCAGGCCCTTTGACATAACTTCTCCAACGAATTCAGATGTTCAGCTTCAGAAGTTTTTTTTTCTACTGCAGTTTGCCGAAAAATCCTCAGAGCACAATAGGCTGTGCAAAAAAACCCCGCCCATATTTTAGATTAAGATCATCAGAAGTAAAAAATGGCGATGGTAACAGGATGATCTGGGCTGGTTTTGCTACTTCAGGACCTGGAAAACTTGCCATGTTAAATGGAGCCCTGAATTCTGCTGTCCACCAAAAAATCCTGCACGGACAGGTCTGACCATTTCATTGTGAGCTCAATCTGAAACTAGCTCAGGCTTGGAAACTTACTGATCCAAAACACACCAACAGGATCACCTCTGAATGACCGAAGATTTTTGAAGGATCTGACGAGAATCTTTTTTGGCATGTTGCAGCGTAATCTTTAAAGCCATTTATGTGACTAAATTACAACATTAAAAGTAAGGATCAGAAGGATAAAATTCCTCCAGAGCACTGTAGAATAATCAAGATATCACATTTTGTACTTACTTGTTTTGTTCTTGATTAATATTTAACCTTGTTTGATATTCTCAACACTTAAATGCTAAAAAAGAAAGCAGGAAGGTGCAAACCCCTTTACACACCACTGCACATCTTGGCAACTCATATCAGGAGCACAGATGCCTGGAATTCCAACTACTTCCAAATATTTACACTCTGCATGCTTAAAGCTTAGGGATTAAACTTGCCCAAAATATA
>JAUZNJ010036914.1:0-11672 GCA_034780135.1 Jordanella pulchra
GTTTTAGTTAATTTTGTATTTATTTGTTCTTTTGTTAGATCAGACCTCCCTCAAGTGTTAGATTTGGGTTACTCCACACCTATTTAAGCAGCCTTTGTTCTTTGTTTGGTAGGTCAGTTTTATTTGTGTTTAAGTAGAGTTCAGTTGACCTCAGTTAATTAGGATCTAAATTTGTTATTTATGTTTTGATTTATTCTTACTTTAAATCTTAATGTTTTGTTAACAAATTTTTGAAGAATTAAAACCGAGACTTTTGGTACTTTGAACATTTTTTGTCCTCATTTGAGCTTGGTCCCTCACACAACCCATGGCACCTTACATTTAACTGGGTTTCACTGGAGGTTTTATAATGTAAAAAAAGGGGGTTTTCTCTACTTCTTAGAATAATTGTGTGTTTACTACTGCAAATTAAATAGTTCAGGAAGAGAGATTGCTACAAAGTCAATGACGAGATACAATTGTCTGGCTTCCTTGCCTAAACTCATTTAATCAACAGACTTTGCATACTGAACTAGAAGGTCTTGAATTACATTTAGGATCAGACTGGAATGTATGTCATTGAATCTAATCTGTGTATGTTTCCACAGAAAAAAATTAAAGCCTGATTTTCTTGAAAAGTCAATTAAGATTACATTTTTTTTGTAAATTGACCACACATGAATAATCTGGGCTAAATGAGATCAATTTGACTTGAATTTGATTTTGTATGTGTACGTGTGATTCCCACTGCCCTTCTGAAGCTCATTCAGTCATGATTGTTGGCAGCAGTTGAGAAATGAATTCAGAGGGAAGAAAGAGAGACGTGGATCAAATGATGTTGGAAAATGGGGAGTGGTTGTTTTGATGTGAGGTTGCTTGAGGTGATGCTGGCAGTGGTGTGATGATAGCAGGACTCGAAGGAGGCCACTGGCTGCCAGCAAGAAGCCAGCAAACAAGATCAATGACACGGCGGGTGCGGCCAGAACAAAGTGCTTGGGCCCTGTGTGTTGATGTGTTGGAAATTGCATCTTCAGGAAACATGCTTGATGAGATTGTGGGATCAATAGAGAATGGTTGCTGCCAGGCTGCTGAGCGGCTAAAGAGGCAAGGCAGGCGAGTATGGGCCTGAATGAGAATCGCAGAGGATACAGACCAAGACTCAGTAACCTCTGTCTGATTGACTAATACAATATGTCACCTCACCCACCAGAGGGGTTGAGCCAGTGAGGTTGGGTGTAGTGGGGCTGCAGTAAAGAGCGTTTAGGTCTTTGGAATACAGAAGTAAATTGAACAGATTCAATTCCAGCACAGCAATCTTTGGATTGGCTTCAAGGCTTAAAATGGGCTGGGGTGGGTAATGGACCTGCCACGCGTCCAGCAAATGTAAGTGATGCCACTAATCAAATAACCTGTCTCATTTACATTAATGCTGCACATTAATGGACTGTGAATTAGACCAGCAGCAGCACACTTATCCTTCTGTAGATAGAGACAAACAGTAATAGCAGCATACAAAGCAAGCTGGTGTTTAAAATAGCTTTGCACATATTTAAACATATTTATTAAGAAGACACTTTCCATTCTTATCTGCCTTTCTTACTCTCTATAAGGCACGTTAAGAAACACACAACGTCATCTTTCCGAAACTCCTTGATTACAGAGCTATTCATGAAGTCTCCATACACTCATGAATACTCTTGCACATACAAAACACTCGTCCAAGTTAAGCAATGCTGCAGAGATTTTTCCCCACCCCTCTTATACAAGGCTGTTTCTATAGCAACAAGCTCCGGTTTCTGGCACTGAAAAGGGGAAATATACAGGAAGTGTGAGTGGCATTCGAAGAGGCATTGGGGTTTCAGGGGGGCTGGGTTCAAGGGTCATGATCCAATAGAGAAAACTATAGTATGGGGAAAATTATGCAAATCATTTACAATTTAATCACTGAAGAGAACAAACTACTGCTTTCTTTGACCTAAAGCTTTGCTCACCTGACTTTTGCATTTTATTTAGCTAAGGCAGTTTATTTAAACAAACAAGACAGGTAAAATTGGCATTTGTGTATCTACAGGAAAATGTATTGTCTTTCAAAAACAATAATGAGAATGTTTTAACCTCAAAGCCAAACATGTATGTTAAAAGTGTCAGAAATCTGCACGTTTCTTCTGATATCTGCTTTCTCTCTTTTCCTTTCTTATTGAAATTCTCTGACCAGTCTACCCTCCCGCTGGGCTTAAAGATTTATTCTGCTCACTTTTTGAGCTGGTTTCATGGAAGATTTATCAACGTCTTACCTATAATCTCGACAGCGGAGTGACCAAGGCTGTGTAAGTGGTGAAGAATCCCTTGGTCCTGAAATATATCCCGAAGCATGGAAAAGACATTACATATGCAGCACCATGCAACTGCAGCTTGATTATCTGCCGCAAGGAAAGTTTTTTTCTTTCGTTCTTCTTTCTCTGAATACGGCTGTCTGTTTGTGTTGTGGGAGAAGTGCCTTAAGGGGACAGGCTGATAGCTTACCAAAAGTACTAGTGAATAAACTGGGGGCCATTTTTACACCTCAACCCTGCTTGCGTCAGTGCAATATTATTATAATTCTCCCTTTCCTCATTCAGCTCACTTTTTGTGGAAAGATTTTTATCTGTGACCATCTAACAGATCTTAGCTCTTGTTTGTATATAGTCTTTTTGTTTATTGTTGCTTTGGGGAAAAAATTTGAGTCTCTCTCTTTCTCTATTAGTTCTTTTAAATTATATTGTCATTTGTTTGCTTTTCTTTTTACTGGCATTACACTTTAAAGCTTCTTTTTAGCATCTACTCCATAATAACTATGATTGGCACATTTGTGTGCAATCCTATAGCATTCTTTTTTTTTTTAAGGGAAGCTCTAAGATTATAATTGTACATTTAAAAATGTTTCTAGAGTAGCAGAGTCCCTCCAATAGACCAGTCTGACCAGGCTCTGAGGCTAGTTAAGCTGATCAGGTTCTACTAGTAGTGGGAATCCTAAGAGTACATCGTCAAACGCAGCCAGGGGGTTTCCCACTGCCTGTATTCGTTTATAGTGACTGAGAGTGAATATAAACCATAGTGAATACCGACCGTTCGTAAGGTACGTCAGTGCCAGTACATAAAATGTAATGTTTCAGTAAAAAGTTTTGAAATGCAGGTTTATGTAGGTAGTGTAAGCTGTTTTTCAACTGTTTAAAGAATATTATAGCAGTAATGATTTGACAGAGCATTTCCACTTTTCCTCGTAGAAACAAGAAATATATATTTTCCCTAGCCAGGCTTTTCATGGCTATACATGTATAAATAGACATTAAATTTTTTTTTACACAATTCTATAATGACAGGGCTGCAAGAGGGATCTCAAATTGGATGCTATTTGCCTTGTGGGGATTCTTCCATCAAATAGCATTTTGACTAAGTATGTTTTCATTTAGCAAAAAGAAATAAATGTGTAAATCATTTTTTGTGATATTTCAAAAGGAATCATACAGTAAAAAAACAACTCTGGCCAGATGCAGGTTGATAAAAAAATGTAGTGCCAAATCAAACTTTTAGGTTGAGGGATTTACTTACCGCTGGTTGGCATCGGAGGTAAAGGGAGAACCACTTGTATGTTATTATTAGCGTCACCTGCTGTACTGCAGATGTAGTCCAGGTTCTCGTAGGCTAATTGTCATGAGAAATGGGAATGCATGCTAAAATACCAACAACAAACAACATAGCTTTGATTAGTAAAAATAATAACAAAAAATGTATGATTAATTCAAATGAACAATAAAATATCATGTTCCTACAAAATAGAAATAAAAGATTACCTAAAACCAGGTAGGCACTGAAATAAAATTCCAAAGTTGAATATTTAGCTCATCAAATTATATAAATGTATGTAACTATATTTAAAATGTCAATTACAAAACATAAAATACCTTTACCCACAGTTTTGACAGTTTTATTGACAAGTTTTATTGGTCTGGCATCATTGGTCCTATGCAAGTTGGAGCGAGTTGAGCGTCAGGGCACGTTTTATCTGATCTAATGAGTAAACCAGTATTTCTTGATACATTTATAGAAATTTTATAAGATCTAGACACACTAGATGTTGTTTGTCAACGTTTAAAGTATCACTGGCTTGATAAATGTCAAATTAGGACTTTTTTGCACTTTGAAACAGTTTTCTTCGAACTTATCAGGGATAGGGACATGTAACGTACAGGCTTGGCCTTAGATCGACAAGTCAGTCCCTCCTGTTCCATACCCGGTCAGCACATAGATCCTAGAGCAATGCTCTGTGGACTCAGATCGGCTGATAACTAGTTATTATCCTGGGTCATTTGGTGTTGAGGGTTTTGCTCTGGACAAATTCTGTTTGCAAAACAAGTCGTTAAAACTATTATAAAGACAAACATTTTCTTCATAGTGTTGTGAATTAAAAAGGTGATATGGAATTTGAGGCAGGTGATATTTATTTTTAGCTTCAGCATTGTAGTTCCTCCACCCTTTTTTGGGTAAGGTTAAAAGCTCCTTGCAGCCATTTCCTTTGTCTATAAAAATGTCATCGTAAGGCTGAACTATTTGTAGTTATAATCAGACAATTAAGACTGGTGTGAACTGGACTTGAATGTGTAATTTCTGAACCACCTGAATTTAGAGGGATATCTTTGCTCCCCCAGTGAACTCTGTATGAGTTAGCTGAAATATGACAGGCCAATTTGGAATTGCATGATCAACTCTAGACTTTGAAGATGCCTTTGAATGGCCTTTATAAATTAGTTTTTCTTGCTTCTGTCTCCATTGCATTCTCCTCCTAATCCTCCCATAAGTTTGCTCTTTCTTCTCTTTTTCCCTTTTTCCCCAATGTCTGATCTGAACAATATTGCTATGTTTTGAACCCATTTTTTCATTGCTCCATCTAACCCTTGTTTACCTTTATTCTCCCTTGATCAGACTTAGATAACCCCATTTTTTCTGACCCCATGTTCCAGTTTGTAGCTTCCACAGGAATGAACAAATGATGACCAATTCTACCTTACTCCTACAGCACACACACCAAATTGCCACAGAGCGCAAAGATCAGCTGAGCCAGGCTGTCTGCCAGCCAATTACAACACCATATCACCAGCATCGCTGTTGCCATCCCCACCTGTGTGTCTCCCTATTCTACCCATTTCTGTCCACTTCCCTCTTCTGTTAAATGCTGCAGTCTGAAGACTCTCATTTTATCACTTTTAATTACAGACTGTGCCAAAGGTCTCCCTCCCACAGTTGATTGTCTTACACCTCCAGCCACTCCATCAACCCTCCATCAGAAGTTTACCCTTTTCCAACTTGTTCCCAATTATCACCCAAGTTGCTCTTTTTTCCCAGCTGTTTCTTGACATGTTTCATCTTTTTCTTCCACACAGAAGCATGGCAAGTCCCTGCTACGCTTCCAGTTCTCTAGATATTCTTCCTTCACTGCTAATTAAACGCCATCTGATATGAAGCCCCATTTGTAGTACTCTGAGTTTTCTTTACTGAAGGTGTAGCAGTCAAGTAATGCATTCTCATTGAATACATATCTGTGTGCCCAAGAGTCCTCTGGCCACTTTACTCTATTGTCATTTCATTTTTTTAACACTATTAAAAATAAAAGCAAACTCAAGTCAGATTTGTCATCTAAATCTCAAAGGGAGAATACACTTTCACAATTTCCTTTACTAGACACATCACAAAATGTGGTTCTTGAAAATCTTGCTGGTACAGTAAACTCTGAATTGTTTGAATTCAGACTCTGATATTTCAATAGGATTTTCTTTACCAATCTGTATCATTACAGACATTTCTTACTAACCAACTGACCTCTGTACCACAACTTCTACTACTGGATAGATATTCAAGTACATTATGTTACAAAAACATTTGTACTTATTTAAATGCATTTTGTGGGATAAGATCCACAAACAAAACATCTATCAGTGTATGTTGAAAGGAAAGGTCACTTGGTTAAAAGATTCTTTGTGTGGTTTGCACACAAACACTGACACTTTTTTTTTACTATTCCTTGTAAAGTAGCATTTGTCTCAAGTCTTTTGTAGCCTCTAACAGATCTGTTTCCATCCTTGTACTATATTTACATCCCTACATATTACAATTACCTGTAATCATTTTCTCTAAATGTTTTAACATGAATCTCTTCTCACAGTATGAAGCTCTCAGTATCATGTTTTTGCGTTGATAACGTGTTCAGGTTGATTTGTAGTGTTAGTTTTAATGCCAGCAGTTCAATCTCGGTCTCCTTTCACATTTGCCATTTTCTACTCATCACTTGAAATGATCCTTTTTACTGCTTCTTTTCTATAATCTTTAGATTTGTTGACTTTGCATTTCAGAATTGGCTTGTTAAGAGATTTTTCTACCTGAACTCTGGATCTCTAGCTTCTCTAGATTTACCATGGGCCTCTTTAGTCATCTTTTAGTTCACTCTTTGCCTGAACTATCAGGTTTTGTGCCAGATCATTAAAAGCACAAATATATTCTTAATTTTATATGTATTATATGAAAAAGACTTTTTCTTTTCTTTTTCCCAATAAAAAAGAATGACATATGTGGTTCTTATGCTACAAAACATGAAGAGGGAAAAAGTATTTCTTGTTCTGTAAGGCACAATATGTAGCCTGTTGTGCCTTTTTATTTAATTTTCACTTAAAAGATGTTGAAGCATTTAGCTGTATGCCTACAGGCCCTCTTGTTTGTAGCTTGTTTTGTTCATTGTTGTAGTATCTGACATGCTACTTTACTAACAGTTACAAGGTCAAGAGTTAATAACTCTTGAACTATCCAGCTACGTCCTGAGGTCATCATTTTTCAACTGAAAGGTTTATTAAGATGTGAGAACAGAAAACCCATGGGCTTACAGGTTAAATGCAGAGTCCACTAGTTCGGAGTGTTTACATTTGAGTAGGCTTTGGGGAGGAGAGGCAGAATTCGCAATATGGTTCAGGAAGATTGAATGAAATGCAACCATAACTCAAAGAAAAGAAAAGAAGTCTTCTCTCAGCATGCTGTGTTTCTGCTCATTATGAAGCTGTCAAAAGAGCAGGCTGAAAACCTCCAGCCCTCTGTCTTCCGAATAGTCAGAAACAGCAATGTTGAAAAAGGCTTAGCCTTTCTGCTCTAGTGTCAGGTTGTGTTAACAGCAGAACACTTATTTGTTCCAGTCATCTGTAGTGTTTTTGACCTCTTATCCTCTATCTTTGCTGCCAGCAACCTCCCTCTGACTCCTCACCTCAATTTGCTGCTTCACATCCTAAGACCCAGGCTTCAAAGTTCCTCTGATGAGTGCACCTGTCACACTTCCTGTTTCAGAGGTTCCTTTTGATGCAAAAGTTCAGCCTGGAACATTTATTTTGAAGCTGTTTCCTTGATTTTCTATTGATTCCAATCTGCCTTGGTTTGGTGAAAAAGGAGGGGGAGAAAGACTGAATTGAGGGTGGTGGATCGATGTGGCTTCACTTCTCTTGAGTGTGAGTTTAAATGAATTTTCAATGAATGCTCTTTACCAATTCTATTTTTATTATTCTGAGATAAGATTAAAAAAAAAGAACAATACCAAAATTATTTGTTCTTTTTTTTAATCCTAAATGGTGGCACAAATTTCCATGCAACATTCAGCTGTTTCTGTTCTCATTGAATTTAAAAACAGTGCGGCTGCAGGATGTCAGTCGTTATTGGAAATCGTTGAAGGACATTAATTTGTGAGCTCAAGGCCAACTTCAGAAATGATTAAACCAAACATCTGTGTCCAAAGTAAGAATTGGGAATGTTCTGCTCAGTATAACCAAATCTTGCCCTGCAGCCAATCTTTCTGGTTTTATGTGTTCCTGTGATTGCTGCCATATTTATGGCATTAAACGGAGACAGAGAGTATTTCCTTCTGTCAACATACAGTTTAAGAATCAGCAAGACACTGTCGCTAAATCAAAGATGCTCTCCCTCTTCATAATACAATCAAATTAAATAACTGTATTTCTGTATAATTACTTAACCCTGTATTTAATTAACGTAGGGTATCAGACCTTAAAACCTTAATTCACCAATGGCACAGCTGCTTGTTACAGTCTCCTCTGTGTACTCTGCAGCTCCATGCTCATAACTAGAGTGACTCCCTCACCAGCCATTCACCATAGCTTTGGCCAAGCATGCAAATGGCAAATGGACACTGGGCACCCCAGCGGTCCTTTCAGCCCATGTCTTATTCATGAGCAGAGGTCGGTGCGATGCTCCTCGTCACACACCGTGTCAGAAACACACTCTGCCCTCTGCACCGAAGCCCTCACTGCTCTCCTTCTCCAAACCTCTTACTGGCTGAAACTACCATGACATTTTCACTTTATGTGCTGCTTTGCTGTTATCCTGCTTTGCAAGGGAAAGTGATAATAGTAATGGCCAACCGTAATGCCAGGAAACAGTCTAGTGAAATGTAATCCCGCACAGCGCCCAGCCTCACAGCTAGTCACCGCTGCTCCAAGCTGCTGAGTGAATACGATCATATAATTACTGGTGGTGGTTTTGTTTATTGCAGCACATCAGTGAGGGGAACATAATGTAGTCATGCTGCAGGCAGAATTGCAAGTCTTCACATCTCAACGAGCTTCTTATAAAGAACAGAGAGTAGAGCAGAACAGGAGAGGTTAGATGATTACATGCTTCTGTTGTTTCATGAAGATAGGTCCAACTTCTCAGTCATCTGTGACATCAGCAGTCTGACATTCAGGATGAAATGTCTACTATACAGCTCTTGCTCTGCTAAGCTGGTGAAGTCAATAAAGTAATAAAGCCATATTGAGCACAGAGGCTTTGTTTAAAGGTCGAGTCATTTTTGGTAGTTGTTTAGGAGTTTGTGACATTATCAACAATAATATGGGAGCTCAAGAGAGATTTAATGCATTAATTGCATTCATACCAAGTGGAATAAAATAACTTACAAACACTTTTCTCCTGTTGACCTGATATTAAAAGTAACAAGAGTGGTATTAGCACTCTTGCGAGACTCCTGTGTTTTTTCATACCTATTCTGAGGAGAGTGAACACGAACCAGGTTGAAAAATTTCACCTTTATAGTGTAGTGGCTTAATTTCTTTTCTAGGAGTTGGCAGTGTCATTGAGAATCAACTGATCGATTAAATTTTAACAAGGCGCCAGTGATGGCCTCTCTGCTGGGTTTAAACATCTAATCCATCATGGCCTAGCCGCTCCCCTTTTCTGCCTTCTCCTCAGCTCCATCTATCTGCTCCTGCTAAACGGATCGGGGATAAAATTATATTTTGATTAAATTTTAATTAGAAATAGGTAAAAGCTTTTCTTTCCTTCTTTCCTCAGCTTTCCTAACAGACAGCAATGTTTCCCTCCAAGATCGTAGATTCCCACTTCTGGGACTTAGAAACAACTCAGTTCTAACATGAGATGCAGTTAAAACAGTGGATAAGCAAAATACAAGTCCAAAGAAGTGGGGAGGGAGGAGTTAAAAAATTTCCACTCACAGTTACATTCTTATTATTGCTTCACTGCCCTAGCTCAAAGTTACATCCATGGAAGCAGAAATCAATTAATCCTATTATCTCATTGATTTATCCAGCTACTGTGTGACCCTTCTTGTGCTGACTTGGTCTTGCTTGAAGATCATATACTCTGCCCTTTGCCCATGTTCTCCCTCTTGGCCCCAGTAAGGCAAAGGTCAGGTGGATGAATATCAACTCTAAGTTTGTGGTAAGGATTTCATCTTATCAAGGGGATTCTACATTAAATGAAGTAATTGAATAAATGATTCCCATTTGACTAGTTCTACCTACAAAACTCCATATTTAGAAGATGATGGGAATTGTGTAAGTTTGTGTGCACCATACAAATCAGACTTCCCTTTTCTCAAATGATGTTACATTTGATTGTTTGTCTGCATCAGCATTCCTACGTGTGAGTTTGTGTCTGGTCAATTTCCGGCTGTGCTGCTGCCCCTTAATGACCCCCTCAGTTCCTGGGAGCCCCGGTTTTCACAGCATTGGGGCTAACAGCCTGGGTAGATTGGCCACTGCCAAAACCTTATCCCTGGCCGAGCCTCCTCTGTGCATCGCTCTCCAGCAAACGCACACAAACCCTCTTGCATCCCAAAACGACACTCTTGCAAATACACACCACTATGTCTCCTGCTGTTTAGATTCCTCTAAATGTGTTTACGTTGCTATGGATGGTTGCCTGAAGACATCATTATGAATAGATGTGTTTGCGGGGTAAAAAATGCGTGTGAATGTGTGTGAGTGTGTGCTGACTGAACCTATATTACATCTATGGGAAAGGCTGAGATTGATTGTGTTGCTGTAAAAGACTGCAGCTCAAAGGAACTTTTATGTTTATAGCAGGGGATAACACCAGAGCTTTATTAACCTTCTTGGGGGCTGTAAGGCTGATATGAGCCCTCTGACTGAACACCTGCTTATGATTTAAACTAGCCAAAGTGTAGAAACCACCCTGACAGACTGCAGATGTAAAATTAGGTTATTTGTAGTAGATACCAGCACTATTCTTTGGCTCTTTGGCTGCGTTCACACTGCAAACCTTAATGCTCAATTCCGATTTTGGTGGGAAATCCAATTGTTTTGGTTTGGTTGCTCATTTCTAAACATATGCAACTTGTATGTAATCTCCGGTGTGAATTACATTCAAACTAATTCACAGTCCTGCATGCACAGTAGAGGATGCAAGGATGTCACAAGTAGCGAGCGTGCTCTGCGTTTTTGGAAGTAAACATGGATAGTATTGTTGGAACACATTAAGCCACATTAAAGCAAATGTATGAAAAATTGACTAGGAAGCATCTTTGTCAAAATTCACAAGTAATGTTCTTTGCCTTGAGTCATTCTATTAACAGAAAGGCTCCTGCATCCAGAAGTAGATCTATGTTGTGGATTTCTTAATATAGAAAGATAATATAGAAAGAGGATATATATCCCTGGTAGCACAAGCATATTTACAGTAAAAAAGAATCGTCCCGTTATTTGTTGGTATTCTCCGTTAGATTAAGGCATTGCAAAGATAATTTAAGATGACACGAAAGCCATATTAAAGTGTCTTAATTGTCATCATACAAAACACATTTTAATTATTTATCGAATTTAAAGGTTACATACAAGAAAAACAAATCAGAATGAAAGACAACATAAGGACTTCTGCTCAATGGTCCAAAGTTCCCTTTAAGTTTTTTTTTTTTTTTTTTTTTTGGGGGGGGAAATAAAAATTGGGACCACTGTAACACCTCAATAGTGCCACGGGCTGACTGCCTTTATGCCTCCTTTTAAAAGCCACATCTTGCAGCTACATATACCCTGCAAAGAAGGTAAAGCTCCTTTACTGCACTGTCAGGGTCAGTTTCCTGAAATGTTAAATGAAGTTCATTTTGTTCCACTGGACTCAAAGGGCACTCAAATTCAGGGACAACAATCCCTGTATCCTCATCCTCTCCATCATAGTCTGCCAGTGTGTCCCAGGCTATATCGGGCTCCTTTTTTAAATGTCCAGTTTCACCCAATGTAGGATTAGACACCCACTGCTACATGCACTAAAAAAGTAAAATTGGCCTGTTTTTCAGTGTAGTCCTGTTTCTCCTACTGTGACTAACTGGATATGTTCTCTTTCATCCTGTGACATGG